>SJYQ01084880.1:58428-102574 GCA_006410935.1 Redunca redunca
TGCCATTTCCTTCTCCAGGGCATCTTCCCGACCCAAGAATCAAACCTGGGTCTCCAGCATTGCAGGTAGATGCCTTACCGTCTGAGCCACCAGGGAAGCCCTGCTCCCCCAAACCATAACCCCAGACTAATCAGAAAAACACCCAGGCATATCCCAACTGAGGGACATCAGAAACATCTGACCGGTTCTGCTCAAAACTGCCAAGGTCATCAAAAAGAAAGAAAGTCTGAGAAACAGTCACAGCCAAGAGAAGCCTAAGGAAACAGAACGACTAAATGCAATATATCTTGGATGGGATTTTGGAACAGAAAAAGGACATTAGGTAAAAAAGTTTAAAAATCTGAATGAAGTATGGACTTTAGCTTTTTGTTTTATTTTGTTTTGTTTTTAAGTCAGAATAAATATATTCTCCAGAGAAAATAAGATGATGACTGTTAAGTATATGTGGCTGTAGCTAGACACATATTAATTATATATCTCATTAAGTATTTTATATGTAGCCCAGGTGGCGCTAGTGGTAAAGAGCATGGCTGCCAATGCAGGAGATGTAAGAGACACTGGTTCGATCCTTGGATTGGGAAGATCCCTTAGAGGAGGAAATGGCAACCCACTCCAGTATTCTTACCTGGGGAATCCCATAGACAGAGGAACCTGGTGGGCCGCAGTCCATGGGGTCACAAAGAGTCAAGCATGACTGAGCACACATTTTATACTAAAAATGTTGTATTATAAAACCAATCTGCCCTACAATGCAGAAAGTGAAAAATAATTACTTTCTCCAAGATGGATTCTCTGATAATAATTCAAATGGTACTTAAAATACAAAGGGCTGAGAAACATATCAAGTTCAAGGTTTGAGACCCTCCTCAATACATGCAGCTCCCCAAAGTTTTAGCCTTTCTTTTCACTTGTTACCATTTTTCTCTAAACCCAAACTCTTTGGTTGCTTTTATTTACATTCATTGCTTTAGCTATAGCTTCCCTGCCACTGATTGTCAAATTTACATTTCTCAACTTTTCTTATGTTTCAGATTTCCAGTTACTTCCTATAACAGATGCCCTGCTGAACGCATCAGAACCTGTAATCTCCTGCCAAAAAACTGTCAGTCCTTCCACTTTTGTTACCATCAAAGGTGTAGTCACCTTCTCTCCCTCAAGCTGGAAAGCATTACATCATCTTCCACTTAGACTAGTCTCCCATTCCACTTGCCATCGATTTCCAATTCCCATTCAGTCTAAATTAAAATTTCTTAAATATTTCCTGACCTTTTCAAATCCTATCACAGTCTCTAAGATTTCACATCTCTGAGAAGCCTCCTAATTACTGGCCCTGATTCTAATTCTTTTCCCTTCACTAATCCATCTTTCTTCCCTTGGGCCATGATTATCCTCTGAAAACAGAGATGTTATCATTGCCAGCACAATACAGATCAAGTTCTTTAGCAAGGCAAGGGAGAGCCTTCACACTGGCTCCAACCTAGTCCTCTAGCCCTTTCCCTCAAAGCAGCACCCCAACCCCCACTTCCTCTTAGACACATGGACCCTTACTGGTCCCTGAGACTCCCTACACTTGTAGACCTGTGTGCCCTTGCCTAGAGCTCATTCTGGTGAATGCTCTTGCCTCCAAAATCTGCTTGAGAAATCATTGTCACATACCTAGTATTCCACTTGTGACATCTTGATCCCCACATTCAGGATGGGTCACTTCCTTTACTATTCTCTCAGAATGCTTTATTTCTTTTATTCATACTACTTCTATTGTATCTGGGTTTAGTTGCTAAGTCGTGCCCTACTCTTTGCGACCCCATGGACTGTAGCCTGCCAGGCTCTTCTGTTCAAGGGATTCTCCAAACAAGAATACTGGAGGGGGTTGCCATTTCCTCCTCCAGAGGATCATCCCGATCCAGGAATAGAACCCAAGTCTACTGCATTGCAGGTAGATTGTATCTTACATTACAGTTAAATATGGACATTTTTCCCACTCAAAAATGGTCTTTAGATCTTTAACATTTTCATATACTGAAAGCTTGTTAGAAATGAAAGATTTCAGGCCTCAATTTGTGTGCGTGTGTACATGTGTGTGCGCGCTCGCTAAGTCTCTTCAGTCGTGTCCAGCTCTTTGCGATCCCATGGACTGTAGCCCACCAGGCTCCACTGTCCCTGGGGTTCTCCAGGCTAGAATACTGGAGTGGGTTGCCATGCCCTCCAGGAGAACTTCCCGACCTAGGGATGGAACCCATTTCTCCTGCAGCTTTTGCATTGCAGCTGGATCCTTTACACCTGAGCCACCAGGGAAGCCCCTGGATCTGTAATGTTTTCATATACTGAAAGCGTGTTAGAAATGAAAGATTTCAGTCCTCAAGATAGACCTCACCAAATCAAATTTGTGAATAACAATGTCCCCAGGTGATCATACACACAAATGAGTTTGAGAAACACTGATATACACCTATACTTCTACCCTGTAGTTTCTAACAAGGTCTTACCTTCATAATGCTCTTTCTCCAGCCACACCAATTTTAGAGTTTAGCATTACATAAATCATGTTTAGTGTCAATATTAAGATATTCTGATGCCTGGCTATGATGTCCTGGTCATAATCCTTGTTATGAGAGTGACACTTTAAACTGGATTCTTTTATTACTTGAGTACTTGACATGAGTTTCTGATAGACACTCCTTACACCGAATTCCACAGTACAGTGCACAAGGTTTTAGTGTATAATTAGCGAGGTGCCACTTCATTTAACCAAATATTATTCCTTCTTCCTGTTTTATTAAAAGTCATTTTCCATGATTTCTTTCAAATGTAGTGAATAAAACCTAATCATATCTAATTTGACACTGTATAATAATGCACTGGGAACTGTGAGCAGTCTGAGAGGGAGGTGGGAGTCACTGATTTAAAATTTTATTCTAAGAATAATTCCACACTAATTCAGCACAGATGAGAACTAAGGCTTGAGAAAATATAGTTCACTAGCATGAGAAAAAGAATCAGTTCTATCAATGGCTTATTATTTAATGCCACAAGCATTTTAAGGTTACACAGCTCTTATTCATACAGCATTATTTTCAATAATCTTTGAAGATTTACTTAAAACAATCATAATATTTCCATGAGATAATTTATGATGCAAGTCTTATCTTCTATTTTCAAACTAAGCAATAGATAATCTAATGCACTTATTCAAGGTCATTCTAAAAAAGCAGATGTGAGGAATAAAACTCAGACTTCCTAGAAATAATAATACCAGTACTGGTGGGATATTATGAAAATTTAATGAGTTAATATTTGTAACATGCTTAGAACAGTACCTAGTACTTGATAAGCTTTACATAAGTATTTGTGATTAAATGAATAGACAGGTGGGTAGGAGGTAAGATACAGGCAGATAAATTTGAGATCTCAGTGATAATAAGTCTTGCAGCTTATTATTCAGGGATTCTGATAAGAGTGATATAAGAGTCATTTAGAAAACACAGAAAATAATCTCCTTCAACTCTGTGTCACTCCTTCATGTTTCACTAATAGGCCTTCATACCACAGGAGGAATGTATGTTAACTCACCAGATACCCACTCATTGTTGGTTTTGATCTAAAGCAAGAGAAGACCTTATCAATACGAGGCCTCAGTTAAAATCCATACACGTTATCTAGAACTGGGATCTGCAGTTTTCTCTCACTGGCAGTACAAGTGCATTTGCTAAAATATGTGACGTCTTTGAGCCCTGAAACTGCTGATGAAGAAAGGTACTTGTCATGACTAAGTAGCAATGAGTCCCATGGGGTCGGTGTAACCTGACTAGGTAGGCCACCCTGTGGGGCCCCAAAATGGGTCCTTCAGGTAAGAAGAGCCTCGGTAAGGGTAAACAGGGCTATTGGTTAAAACACATTTCATCCACTGCACAATTTTTGTAAAATTGGCCCTGCTCTCAGGAGCCAAAGGGGTATCAGAAGTGTTTAATACATCAGAAGTGTCTAATGTCATCTATGAGATGAAAAACATTTAAACCAATATGAAACTATGCCAAGTACTTTTAAAGTGTATTGTTCCTAGGCATCTAAGAAGCATATTTTTTCCACATATTTTAATAGAATTCTGAAAAATCAGAATTTTCCTCTAATCTTATAATATTACTTTTCCACCCCTCCAAAGATTCTTCACACATAATTTCCTATTTTTCTAATTATTTATTACTCAAAAATTGTAATCTAATTTCCCTCATTTTGGTTATCCTTATTTGAAGCATCTTCTTTTTCTTTGACATTGTTAATTTTAATCTATTACCTTCTGATGCTTTAACTTCTATCATATAGATTCCCAAGAACAATATTACTGGCTTAAAAATTGTAAGTATTTTAACTGTTATAGATGTTCCAGATTGCTTTCCAAAAAAAAGACTACAATATTTCTCATTTCCACACTCAATGTATGAAAGCTTTCCTTGGAATATTCACCAGCAGTAGGTGATATTACCAAATCTGAAATTTGCCAGACCTGTGACTATAAAGTGATATGCTATACTTTAAATGGTCTTTCTGTAACTTTTTGTGAATTTCATATCTTTTCTTCTTTATTTTGCCCTTTAGATGTGACATACCCTTCATATAAAAAAAGATTTGCAAATAAAAAAATAAATTTAAAATACAGCATTTAAAAAATAGAAATTGTTTTAAATTGATATGTAAGTAAAACTTCCTTCCCTATTAAAAATTTAAATGATGTGACATTTTTAACTTCATCAGATTAAAAAATGTGATAACATCTAATACTGAAGATCCATGAAGAAATAACACTGTCAATGAAAGTTAAAATATGAGCCATCATTTTGTAGAGGAATGTGGCAGGAGGAAGCACAGTTTTGATATTTTGCCATTAATACAATAATACCAAATTACACCCAAACCTCAAAAAAAAAGCAATATAAATAAATATTGTGGTAAAGCTGTATTTTATATTAACAAAGTTAAAAAAATTCTAAATATCTTTCATATACTTTCAAGAAACTAGGATGATATTGTGGTTAAAATCTCATGTTTAGAGACAGACAACCCTTGGGTCAAACCTCAGCTCCATCATTTATGATATGTGCTACTCAATTCTGCAAGTGTGAAAAAGAAATAGCTACCTTATGGACTAGAAGTGAGAAGTCAATAAGTTAATTATACAAACTGTATAGTGCAGTACATTTAATTAGTGATTTAAAAAGGCTAACTTAAAAACTAGTGACATGACACTTTGTTACAATTCTTAAAAACTACATTGACATGGAAAGACAATGCAGTCTTTACTTTATCAAAATATTAAAAATGCATCGAGAATTCCCTGGTAGTCCAGTAGTTACAACTCTGTGCTTCCACTGCTGGGAGCCTGGGTTCAGTCCCTGGTCAAGGAGCTAAGATCCTACGTGGTATGGCCAAAAAAAAATTTTTTTTTAAGTATCTGTTAAAACATGTGGAGTAAACTTGCAAAAACAGGCAGGAGGCAACTGTGTTATCTCTGGAGTGATTTTTGCTTTTACCTTTGTACTTTCAAATGCTTGATTCAATATTCTATCAAAAACATAAAACATCTTGATAAATGGGAAAACTATTTTCTAAAACTGTGGTTTGAATATGCATCCAAATAAAGAACTATTATTCTCTATGAAAAACAACATTGAGTCTTTTCAAACACTGTACATCTTTCAGAGCACTCTATGATGCCAATCAACTGCTATATAGAAATGAAAATAAACATAAAATTAAGCTAGACCTCAATCATTTTACAATCCCAAATGTCTCTAATATAAAATACTCATTGTGACAAAGTGATAGAATTACGTTCCATAAGACGAGAAACAGTATCAGTCTCAGGGTGCTATAGTCAGGTTGTGTACAGTTATGAGTGGGAGACTTCAGACAACACAAACCAAAGTCTTCCTGATAAAACTTAATATGCTATTTCTCCAAAAATGAACAAATAATGAACATGAATCCTTGAGCAAACAAGCCAATGGAAGGGCAAACACTCATGATTCCTGATACTGGCCCTCTCGGATGAGCCTTCAGATTACCATGGAATGTGCCTGCCATTCTCACATTCCCAGCATTCCGGCCATGATGCTGGTACCAATTTCTAGCAGAAACTTAATCTGTCTTATACTCCAGCTGTGAACTTGGATTTCCATACCACACTTCCATAGAATAATTTTCTGAGGGCATTATTTATAATAGCAAAACATTAGAAATATCATAAATATCTAACAATATGGGAAAGATTAAGAACAATAAAGTAAATATTACATACATCTGGTAATATAATGTTAAGTAGCCTCTGAAATAATATTTACAAAGTTTTTATGGCATGTATTTCTGACATAATAGTATGCTAAAAAAATCAAACTAGAAAATTGTATAAAATGTAGAAAAAACTTGTAAAGAAGTATGTCTTTGTTGGCATGTTAGGTAATCTCTCTCATTCTTTATTATTCTTTTTACATATTTTCTACTTGAAATAGATCTTAAATAAGATATACCTAGTATATCTAATCCAAAAATCTTCATCTGTAAAATGAAAGGAATCTAAGAACTTAATTAAGTAATTTAGTCATGGTTTGACAAAGACATAGAAACCCAGGCCAGAATTCCTCTTTTCCACAGTACTATTTTGTTTATCCTTCAGTTCAGTTACTCAATCATTTCCGACTCTTTGCGACCCCATGGACTGCAGCACACAGGCTTTCCTGCCCATCACTAACTCCTGGAGCTTGCTCAAACTCATGTCCATTGAGTTGATGATGACATCCAACAATTTCACCCTCTGTTTTCCCCTTCTCCTCCTGCCTTCAATCTTTCCCAGCATCAGGGTTTTTTCAAATGAGTCAGTTCTTTGCATCAGGTGGCCAAAGTATTAGAGTTTCAGCTTCAGCATCAGTCCTTCCAATGAATATTTAGGACTGATTTCCTTTAGGATGGACTGGTTGGATCTCCTTACAGTCCAAGGGACTCTCAAGAGTCTTCTCCAACACCACAGCTCAAAAGCATCAATTCTTCAGCACTCAGCTTTCTTTATAGTTCAGCTCTCACATCCGTACATGACTACTGGAAAAACCATAACTTTGACTAGATGGACCTTTGTTGGCAAACTAATGTCTCTGCTTTATAATAAACTGTCTAGGTTGGTCATAGCTTTTCTTCCAAGGAGCAAGCATCTTTCAATTTCATGGCTATAGTCACCATCTGCAGTGATTTTGGAGCCCCCCAAAATAAAGTCTGTCCCTGTTTCCACTGTTTCCCCATCTATTTGCCATGAAGTGATGGGACCAGATGCCATGATCTTCGTTTTTTGAATGTTGAGTTTTAAGCCAGCTTTTTCACTCTCCTTTTCCACTTTCATCAAGAGGCTCTTTAGTTCCTCATCACTTTCTGCCATAAGGGTGCTGTCATCTGCGTATCTAAGGTTATTGATATTTCCCCAGGCAGTCTTGATTCCAGCTTGTACTTCATCCAGCCCCGCATTTCTCATGATGTACTCTGCATATAAGTTAAATAAGCAGGTGACAATATACAGCTTTAACATACTCCTTTCCCAATTTGGAACAAGTCAATTGTTCCATGTCTGGTTCTAACTGTTGCTCCTTGACCTGCATACAGATTTCTCAGGAGGCAGGTAAGGTGGTCTGGTATTCCCATCTCTCTTTTAAGAATTTTCCAGTTTGTTGTGATCTACACAGTCAAAGGCTTTGGCGTAATCAATAAAGCAGAAGTAGATGTTTTTCTGGAATTCTCTTAATTTTTCTATTATCCAATGGATGTTGGCAATTTGATCTCTGGTTCCTCTGCCTTTTCTAAATTCAGTTTGAACATCTGGAACTTCTCAGCTCACGTACTGTTGAAGCTTAGCTTGGAGAATTTTGTGCATTACTTTGCTAGCGTGTGAGATTAGTGCAATTGTGTGGTAGTTTGAACATTCTTTGGCATTGCCCTTCTTTGCAATTGGAATGAAAACTTACCTTTTCTAGTCCTGTGGCCACTACTGAGTTTTCCAAATTTGCTGGCATATTGAGTATAGCACTTTAACAGCACCATCTTTTAGGACTGAAATAGCTCAGCTGGAATCCCATCACCTCCACTAGCTTCATTCATAGTTATGCTTCCTAAGGCCCACTTGACTTCACGTTCCAGGATGTCTGGCTCTAGGTGACAGCTAGGTGCTTCTCTTTGGGGGCATATACTTACCATTTAGAATAAATCATCTGTCCATATTTTTACCTTGATTCCACTATCTTCAAGCAAGCCCATCATGTCCAAAGACAGTGTAAATTCAGCTACTTGTTCCTATCCTTTAAAAACTGTGTCACTGGTCTTGACTGCAAATAATTAAGCTTTGCATGTACCAAGGTTTTGCATGTTGACTCACAATTAATGGGTTTAGCATCTATATAAATTTAGGAGGGGCTTCTCACCAAGGTAGAAGATTGATTTGGGGTCCCATGGAGGCAAATGAGAAACAGTTTGGCCATTAAATACTTACAAGGGAAATAGGCAGAATAACTTTGTGCTTCTGGAAGAAAGACTGAAAATCTGTAATAAGGAACGACCTAGGACACTAGTTTTCAACAAGTGGTCCTGGACAGCACATTAGCGTTACCTGGCAACTTATTATTTCTCAACTCACCTCTACATTCTTACTGAATCAGATCAAGTGAGAGTAGGGCCCAGCAATCTGTGATTTACCAAACCTTCCAGACAATTCTGATACACACAAAATGTGAGAATCATAGTTCTAGCAAATCAGCAGATATTATGGTAAAGTTTTGCCAAAAGTATATTCCTTAAACATTCAGGCAAAGATTCTCTTTACCTTCTGGTAAGTATAAAATACAGAGTGAGCAATTAAGAGAGTCAGGGCAGGCTAAGAGACATCTCTGCCCTCTACACCCTTTAATCGCTTGTTTGGTCACTCTGATAACAAGATGGAATGCTAAGTGGATTTTTTAAATTCCTAAAGTTCCTGGCTCTAAATAGATCATTTTGTTGCACAGATGATGAGATTCACATATGATTTTCATATTTTTCCTTAGTGAAAGAGCTGGAAAGAGTTATTATTATTATTAAAGGCTATTATTAACTTGTTAGCAGAATTCGTCTTTCTTTGGAAACATAGACATCACTGACTTGACCCCTCTGATACAAGGTTACAGGGAACTTTCACTAGAGGCAGTGGGCCTGTGAGTTCTGTTCTTCAGTTGATAGACACAGCCCAAAGCACATTTCATTTAGCTCTACAACTGTTATTTCCTATAAAGCACTCACTGTTTTTTGTCTAAACTTCAAAGAAGCAAATGATGCTTGAATATCTGAAATATTCAGCTCTGTTATTAATATATTTATAGGTTTATTTTTTCAATGGCTTATTCATTTAACTGTGTACTTACTAGGTATACACAAGACACTGTCCTAGGCACAGTATAATGAATAAACAGATGAATAAAATAGTCCCTGTTCTACAAGAAGTTTATTGTATAGAAGGGGAGATGAGATTAACAGACAAAAATTATTAAAAAATAAAACACAAGTATAATCTAGGCATCAGAGGTGTAGGAATAATGAGTGATGAGGCCTTAGTTAACTTGTTTACTGTTTTGAGTTTGAGGGGAATTTATGGGTTAATCTTGGAGAAGGAAATGGCAACCCACTCCGGTGTTCTTTCCTGGAGAATCCCATAGACAGAGGAGCCTGGCAGGCTATGGTCCATGGGGTTGCAAAGAGTCAGATACAAAACTGAGCAAATGACACTATGGGTGAATTTAGATATTCATTTGGATTTTAAGAAATGGTGGAAAGGAGGAAATTCTAGGAGACAAGTCTAAATAACACTGCAAAGTAGAAAGCTTTGCCATGGGATCAGGCAGAGGTGTGTAGGTTAATCAAAGTGGTTCTCTATCCCACCCATACATTAATATCACCTTAAAGTGAAAATCGCTTAGTCATGTCTGACTCTTTGCAACCCCATGGTCTATACAGTCTATGGAATTCTCTAGCCCAGAATACTGGAGTGGGTAGACTTTCTTTTCTCCAGGGGATCTTCCCAACCCAGGGATCAAACCCAGGTCTCCCGCATTGCAAGCAGATTCTTTACAACCTGAGCCACAAGGGAAGCTCAAGAATACTGGAGTGGGGAGCCTATCCCTTCTCCAGGGGATCTTCCCTGGGATACTTTAAAAAAAAAACTTGATGCCTGATATCCAGAGAAAACTATAATTCAGAAAAGATACATGCACCCCTGTGTTCACTGCAGTGCTGTTTACAACAGCCAAGATATGGAAACAATGTAAATGTGCATCAGCAGATGAATGGATAAAGAAGAAGTGGAACATATAGACAATGGAATACTACTCAGCCACAAAAAAAGAATAAAATAATGTCATACTAATCTCTAGATTAGTATACTAAGTGAAATAAGTCAGAAAGACAAATATCATATGATGTCACTTAAATGTATAATGTAAAATATGACACATATGAACTTATCTACAAAGTAGAAATAGACTTACACATAAGAGAACAGACTTCAGGTGCAGGTTTAGGGGGCAGGCAGGGATGGATTGGGAGTTTGAGATTAGCAGATATAAACTATTATAAAAGGAATAGATAAACAACAAGCTCCTACTGTATAGCACAGGGAACTATATTCAATATCCTGTGATAAACTCTAATGGAAAAAGAATAAGAAGAAAGTATGTATACATAACTGAATCACTGCTGTGCAGTAGAAATTAACACAACATTGTATATCAACTGTGCTTCAGTAAAACAAAATTTTAAAAAACAACTCAGGTAAAATAAGAACTTTAGGCCAATAAAGTTAAGATTTTCTTTTTAAAGTGATGTCCAAACCCATCTCTCTGACCCCACAATTCTGACAAAATTTTCTAAGTGGGGCCTGGATATTGGGTTCTTTAATTTCTACATTTCCTAGGTAATTCAAGTGTAGGACAAACCTGAGAGCCATGCTATCGCAGGGGTACGGAGGTATCCAACTCCATGGCATGGGAAGTGCTGAATGTTGAGGTAAGAAATTTGCATTCTGCTTCAGTTCAGTTCAGTTCAGTCGCTCAGTCATGTCCAACTCTTTGAGACTCCATGAATCGCAGCACGCCAGGCTTCCCTGTCCATCATCAACTCCCAGAGTTTACTCAAACTCAGGTCCATCTAGTCGGTGATGCCATCCAGCCATCTCATCCTCTGTCATCCCCTTCTCCTCCTGCCCCCAATCCTTCCCAGCGTCAGGGTCTTTTCCAGTGAGTCAACTCTTCACAAGAGGTGGCCAGAGTATTGGAGTTTCAGCTTCAGCATCAGTTCCTCCAATGAACAGCCAGGACTGATCTCCTTCAGAATGGACTGGTTGGATCTCTTTGCTGTCCAAGGGACTCTCAAGAGTCTTCTCCAACACCACAGTTCAAAAACATCAATTCTTTGGTGCACAGCTTTCTTCACAGTCCAACTCTCACGTCCATACATGATCACTGGAAAAACCATAGCCTTGACTAGATGGACCTTAGTCGGCAAAGTAATGTCTCTGCTTTTGAATATGTTATCTAGGTTGGTCATAACTTTCCTTCCAAGGAGTAAGCGTCTTTTAATTTCATGGCTGCAATCACCATCTGCAGTGATTTTGGAGCCCCCCCAAATTAAGTCTGACACTGTTTCCACTGTTTCCCCATTTATTTCCCATGAAGTGATGGGACCAGATGCCATGATCTTCGTTTTCTGAATGTTGAGCTTTAAGCCAACTTTTTCACTCTCACTTTCATTTTCATCAAGAGGCTCTTTAGTTCCTCTTCACTTTCTGCCATAAGGGTGGTGTCATCTGCATATCTGAGGTTAGTGATATTTTTCCCTGCAATCTTGATTCCAGCTTGTGCTTCATCCAGCGCAGCGTTTCTCATGATGTACTCTGCATATAAGTTAAATAAGCAGGGTACAATATGCAGCCTTGATGTACTCCTTTTCCTATTTGGAACCAGTCTGTTGTTCTATGTCCAGTTCTAACTGTTGCTTCCTGACCTGCATTCTGCTTAGGCAGACATAAAAATCATTGAACACTTCTCCAGAGGGAACTGATGGGAGAAGAGCTGTGCTTACGGAATATTAAACTGGCACTTGTGGCACTTCCCTGGTGGTGTAGTGGTTAAGACTCTGCCTTCCAATGCAGGGGGTGTGGGTTCGAAATCTGGTCAGGGAACTAAACCCCACATACAGCAGGGTGCATCCGAAAATGAAAATAAATAAATAAATAAACGTTGTTAAAAAATTGGGGAATATTGGAGATCAAAATGAAACATTTAAAAAATAAAAATAAAAAAAAATAAACTGGCATCTGTGGTGAAGATGTATAATATAAGGAAGAGACCAGCATCTAGGAGAGTAATTGTTACTGTGATAACACAAGAGGGGCATAGGAACTGTAAGGAGTGTGGAGTCAAGGCTGAGAAGGCACACCACAGGGTGTGGTGCCTGTTGTGTGTTATCCTTGAAGGAGAGAAAGGATCTGATGATAAGCTTTAGAGTCTACAAGGCTGCGGGCTCGCAGTCAGCATTGCTAGTTAGAAAAACATTCCCAGAGAATGGAAGCATCATGCATTATCCATTATTTATACATATCGAGGCCCTGGGACACACAAATGAAAACACCTATCACGTACTAGGAAAATCAATGCTTTCTCAAGACTCTGCCTATAGGTGACAGATTAGGATTCAACATTATTTTTAGGTTATATTCCCAGAGAAACTTTCTTGAGACATAAGTGACATCTAATATCATGTTAATTCAGGGTGTACAACATATTTTCTCTCTCTCACTCTACATATATATATCTATATATCTATCTATATCTATATATATATATATATATCACACAGCATATATATGCTATGTGCTTAGTCACTTCAGTCGTGTCCAACTCTTTGTAATCCATGGATGGCAGCATGCCAAGCTCCTCTGTCCATAGGATTCTCCAGGCAAGAATACTGGAGTGGGTTGCCATGCCCTCCTCCAGGGGATCTTTCTGACCCAAGGAATCCTCCTGCATTGCAGGCAGATTCTTTACCACTGAGCCACTGGGGAAGCGTGTGTGTGTGTGGGTGTGTGTGTGTGAACCTGAACTTCCAGATGTCCAAGCTTGATTTAGAAAAAGCAGAGGAACCAGAGATCAAATTGCCAACATCCGTTGGATCATAGAAAAAGCAAGAGAATTCCAGAAAAACTACTTCTACTTTATTGATTATGCCAAAGCCTTTGACTGTGTGGATCACAATACACTGGGGAAAATTCTGAAAGAGATAGGAATACGAAACCACCTTACCTGCCTCCTGAGAAATCTGTATGCACGTCAAGAAGCAACAGTTAGAACCAGATATGGAACAACAGACTGGTTCCAAATTGGGAAAGGAGTATGCTAAAGCTGTATATTGTCACCCTGCTTATATAACTTATATGCAGAGTATATCTCATGAAATGGACAGCTGGAAGAAGCAGAAGCTAGAATCAAGATTGCTGAGAGAAATAACCTCAGATATGCAGATGACACCATTCCTATGGCAGAAAGCGAAGAGCAACTAAAGAGCCTCTTAATGAAAGTGAAAGAGGAGAGTGAAACATCTGGCTTAAAACTCAACATTCAAAATTACTGCAGATGGCGATTGCAGCCATGAAATTAAAAGATGCTTGCTCCTTGGGAGAAAAGCTATAACCAACCAAAACAGCATATTAAAAAGCAGAGACATTACTTTGCCAACAAAGGTTCATGTAGTCAAAGTTATGGTTTTTCCAGTAGTCATGTATGGATGTGAGAGCTGGACTATAAAGAAAGCCTAGCGCCAAAGAACTGATGCTTTTGAACTGTGGTATTGAAGACTCTTGAGAGTCCCTTGGACTGCAAAGGAGATCCAACCAGTCCATCCTAAAGGAAATCAGTCCTGAATATTCATTGGAAGGACTGATGCTGAAGCTGAAACTCTAACACTTTGGCCACCTGATGCAAAGAACTGACCTGGAGAAAACCCTGATGCTAGGAAAGATTGAATGCAGGAGAAGGGGAGACAGGATGAGATGGTTGGATGGCATCACCGACTTGAAAGACATAAGTTTGAGCAAGCTCCAGGAGCTTGTGATGGACAGGGAAGTCTGGCCTGCTGCAGTCCTTGGGGTCACAAAGAGTTGGATACAACTGAGTGACTGAACTTCCAGATACATATATAGTAAAAGTTGCTCAATTGTGTCCGACTCTTTGCAACCCTATGGACTATACAGTCCATTGAATTTTCCAGGCCAGAATACTAGAGTGGGTAACCATTCCCTTCCCCAGGGGCTCTTCCCAACCCAGAGATCAACTCAGGTCTCCCACAGTGTGAGCAGATTCTTTACCAGCTGAGCTACCAGGAAGCCATATATATGTATTTATAGTGTATGTGTATGCACAAGGGTGTGCACATTGAATAATAATAACCACAATAAATCTAGTTGAGATCTGTCACCACACACAGAATTATACCTTTTTTTTTGGTAATGAGAACCTTTACAATATACTGTCTAAACAACTTTCAACTATTCAATATAGTATTATTAAGTATAGTCACCAGGGTTTAGATGGTAAAGAATCTGCCTGCAATGCAGGAGCCTGGGTTCGATCCCTGGGTCAGGAATATCCTCTGAAGAAGGGAATGGCAACCTACTCCAGCATTCTTGCCTGGAGAATTCTATGGACAGAAGAGCCTGGTGGACTACAGTCTATGGGGTCGAAAAGAGTTCGACACCACTGAGTGACTGACATTACTACTACACTAACTACAGTTCCCATGCTATATAATACATCTCCAGAATTATTTATGACTGGAAGTTTGTCCCCTTTGACCACCAACCCCAGCCTCCAGCAGCTGCTAATTTGTTTCCCAGAAGCGATTGTTCAATCCATAGAGTAGAAACGTTTCTTGAGGGAGTATCAAGTCACATGGAAAATAAGATGACTAGGGATAAACATCTTGGAGAAAGCTCTCATCTGGAAGAAGAACATAAGGAAGGATGGGACAGGAAGGTGGGAGAAGTAGGCAAGGCACAATTAAGGAAATTAAGAGATGGGAATACCAGACCACCTGACCTGCCTCTTGGGAAATCTGTATGCAGGTCAGGAAGCAATAGTTAGAACTGAATATGAAACAACAGACTGGTTCCAAATAGGAAAAGGAGTATGTCAAGACTGTATATTGTCACCCTGCTTATTTAACTTATATGCAGAGTACATTGTGAGAAACGCTGGGCTGGAAGAAACACAAAGCTGGAATCAAGATTGCCGGGAGAAATACCTCAGATATGCAGATGACACCACCCTTATGGCAGAAAGTGAAGAAGAACTAAAGAGCCTCTTGAAGAAAGTGAAAGAGGAGAGTGAAAATGTTGGCTTAAAGCTCAACATTCAGAAAATGAAGATCAAGGCATCTGGTCCCATCACTTCATGGCAAATAGATGGGGAAACAGAGGAAACAGTGTCAGACTTTATTTTGGGGGGCTCCAAAATCACTGCAGATGGTGATTGCAGCCATGAAATTAGAGGATGCTTACTCCTTGGAAGGAAAGTTATGACCAACTTAGACAGCATATTCAAAAGCAGAGACGTTACTTTGCCAACAAATGTCCATCTAGTGAAGGCTATGGTTTTTCCAGTGGTCATGTATGGATGTGAGAGTTGGATTATAAAGAAAGCTGAGTGCTAAAGAATTGATGTATTTGAACTGTGGTGTTGGAGAAGACTCTTGAGAGTCCCTTGGACTGCAGGGAGATCCTACCAGTCCATCCTAAAGGAGATCAGTCCTGGGTGTTCATTGGAGGGACTAATGTTGAAGCTGAAACTCCGATACTTTGGCCACCTGATGCAGAGAGCTGACTCATTTGAAAAGACCCTGATGCTGGGAAAGATTGACAGCAGGAGAAGAAGGGAATGACAGAGGATGAGATGGTTGGATGGCATCACCGACACAATGAACATGGGTTTGGGTGGACTCTGGGAGTTGGTGATAGACAGGGAGGCCTGGCTTGCTGTGGTTCATGGGGTCACAAACAATCAGACACAACTGAGCGACTGAAATGAACTGAACTGAAGACAGAAAAGGGTTTGCAAGAAAATGGTGGACCCTATAGCACCCATTCAATACTAGGACAAGTGTTTATTCCACTGGTTCCTACATTTCACCAAATTTGGGAAACTCTGCTAGAGTAAGATCAAGGACATTAAGAAATTATCTCAGTGAATTTATATTAAAGCTTAGTTTATATTCTACTCATGCTCAAATCTGCTCTTCTACCAAAAATATTGCAATCATAAATATAGTGGCTGGATTTGTAACAAAATGGAGTTTTTTGGCAAATTCTGAAAGGATAATTTGGGGAGGTAGGGTGTGATGTGGTGCAAGTTTGATTACTGAGGATTAAATAGAGAGAGATTACCAAAGGTGGGGGTGGGGGCAATCTCCTTTCCCTTAAGTCTTTGTTTCCCAAACTGTGGTTTTGACTTCTGCAAAGAGAAGCTGATAAGAGGAAGTAACTTTAGCTAAAAATAAGATAGAAACCATACCGGATATCCAGAGGGAAACAGTAATTGAAGAGGAAGTGACTCTGGATGTTTCAACAATATTTGTAACAATGAGAGTAGAAAGTAAAAGTGATATAAAAATTGAGAGGCAGTCCTGAAAATCTGGTTAGATGCTCCCAAACCCCTACCAGTTTGAGGACAAGGTCTAAAATATGTCAAGCAGCTAAATTTGCTAATGCACTAGCATAGAAAGACACTATGTCCGAAGTCTCCAAATTCCCTTAAATTAATCCACACATTCTGTCTCTTGAAAGGTCCCATATGAAGGAGTTTGTTTTCCTTCCTGGGGTCTTTCTTCATCTAAATATGATACAAATATTTGCTTTTACAAATTCAATCTGTCATTTAAAGCACAGTTTAGTCTGTGGCAAAATCAAACAAAAAACTCTAAATTTTCAAACAAACAAAAAATCCCCCAGTATTTTCAACTCTAAAGAAATATGAAGTGAACAAGGACCTGTAACAAATTACCTGATAAAAGTTCCACACTGCATCTTTTTAAAAAAGTGGAAGCAGAAGAAAGTACATTTAAAGTAATAGTACAAAGGATCTTCAAAGCGGCATTAAACATTTCCCAGCTACGGAAAACTCAAATAACCAATCTGGTTTCTATGAAACTTAAAAAGATCAAACAATTAGAAAGAAACTAGGCTTGAAGGAGAAATGCTAGGGATTTCAGTAAACATCTGGTTACCATTTTCAATTGAAAGAACTAACCCACTTAAGGAAGTAGTTTAGTTTCTTTAGAGTAAAAATGAGACAGTGGCTTTTTGTTCCCTTTGCACAGTGGAGGGTAAAGGAAACATCAGAGTGGGGAGATCACTCATAACTCAGCTTCTATAAATAAGAAAGTTTTTTTTTTTTCCCCTAAAACTAAAGTAAATTGAACTCGGGTCCCTGTAGTATAAACAATTCAACCAAGTTAAGGTTAAATAAACATTCCTTGAGCGCTCCCCTGCCAATTAAGGAACACATTCTGTTTGGGAGTAAATACATCAGTAATTCTATGAGCGATGAGGAAAATAACAATAAACCCGAACACACAATTACCATGTGTCATAATACAATAAAATAGAACGGTGCAGCCCTATGCCATTTCTTTGATTCAGTTTCTTTTCTTTTCTAGTTTGATTAACTCAGGGCACAGAAGCACTTCTGATACCATCCAAAACCTATTACTTGCCTAATAAAAAACGTATGACAAGTGTGTTCCAGGCAAAATACCGACAAAGCGAAACACTGCCTTTCAAATGTGACCTTTCCTCTTCTGTCTTCCTGCTGAACAGACCTAGTGCATATTATACTCAGGAAGGCAGCAGGGGTGCTGGTATGGGGCTGGAGGGGAAAAGGAATGAGTTCATTAGGCTCTCAAATTGTAAAGGATCAGAAGAAGCATCTGCTATCAACCTGCACCCCCAGCCTAAAGGGACCACTTCCAGTTCGGCCTTTGGGTCAACATTTCTTCACTCCATCTTAGCTTCCTGTTCCTCTCTTCTGCCAGAGGACAGGAGACTAAAGGCAAAGACTAAAGAAAAGGAATTCTAGAATAGAGGTTTAAAATCTTGTCTTGACTTGTGGACACAGGGGGAAGGAGAGGGTCGAAGCGAACAGCATTCCAGGGAATGATCGAATAGGGATAATCTAGAATAGGGAAGAATCGAGACAGTAACATTGAAATATATACACTATTACAGTGTGTAAGATAGATGGCTAGTGGGAAGCTGCTGCATAGGGTGCGATGGGGGCTGGTGGGAGGGAGGCTCAAGAGGGAGGGGCTGTATGTATACATATTACCTGATTCATGTTGTTGTACAACAGAAACTAACACAACATTGTAAACCAATTATACTCCAATTAAAAAAAAATATTGTCCTGCTTCCTCTGATTTTGTGTGTATGAGTATTAGAGCTCATCCCCAAACTGCAGATTCGAAAAAGGCTTTGATGCTGATTTTATGCATTCTCCTGAGTGATAAAGCAAGCCCTCTGCAGCGTTCCTGCTTTGCTCTTATTCTATCAAAACTTCCTACTCTTTGAGCTGGGCTATTCCATTGCTGGGTAAGTCTGATTGATACAACGTTCATCCTTCAACAGGTCCTGGGCCTTCTAGGGTTACTACAAATAAATCCTGTACTCAAGCGACCTGTTAAACAGTGGGGATACAAAAATATTGGCCCAACTACTTGCAGGCCTCCCAGAAATGGTCTTTTCAATTGGAACAATCTATTTTCTTGTTCCTGCTACAGTTCTTGGTTTGTACTGCAACTGCAGAAATATGCCTCCTCAAGTATACATAAATAATTCCAAGCCAAAGATAAAATATACTCTGCGTCAGAGTCTTCCGAACTATATATTACTTAGACTCTACCCTGGGTGCAAGCTTAAAACTTTTGGAAAATATTTATTCTCTCTTAGGCCACTATTCATTCTATGAACTAAAACAATGATTTACTAAATAGTACCTGGATGCTAGGAAAGAGAAGAATTTGATAGTGACTTTCTTTTCCTTTAGAGAGGTATAAGCTATAAAAATCTTGGGTCATATGACATGTTTTTCAAAGCAAGGGACTAGAAGTGAATGTTTCACACAATGCTAAGAACTCACTGACAGGACCTAAATGACATGATAGGTGTTTTCACCTTTAATGCTCTCTACAGTCATGAGCTATAAGCTTACCTTTCTATGTCCTTTACTCCAGAGCAGCTTTAAGTAACTCTGTGTATTCCTCTGTTTTATGGAATATTAAACCTTCAATGAATCAGTTATCACCTCTAAGCAGATAGCCTGCACATCTACATCTCCTGCCTGACCTCCAGTCTCTGCTAAGGACATTTATGTGAAAATCTCAAGGCATCTGAGCGTGCGCATGTTTAGAACTAAACACATCTGCCCTTCCTGCGGAAACAACAGGTTGAGGAACACCGCTAACTGTGTCAGAGGAGTCTTGAAATCCAAGGAAGGGGAAAACTGAAAAACAGACACAGGCATTAAAAACCTCAACAGTCTAGAACTGTTTGATGTATAAATTATTAGCTTTATCTCCTACCACATTTGTGGTTGCATTATTTTTGTTATATGAGCAGATTTGAGCAATGTCCCTTTAAAGTTACATAAAAACGAAAGGCTGAAGAATTAAGTTTTAATGTGAAAGTCTAAAGTAGTTCACTATTTAAGGGGCTCAACTGTACTATTTCATCTTCATTTATTTATGTATTCTAATAAATATTTATTGTGTGCCCCTATGTGGAGGGCATAGTTCTATGTGATGAGCTGAGCAGACAGGGTTCCTGATCTCAAGGAGCTGACAATTTTTTTAGAAGTGAAGTTGTTTTTCCTAATGAAATGATCCAGGAGACCGTGTGTCAGAATTTTAGGAGGGTTAACAACCCAGATAGTTTATGAAAAAATATTAAATTGGGAAGGAGACTTGGAAAGAATAGGACTTAATAGGGAGATTTTAATGCAAAATTTCCAGTACCAGCACCCTTCTGCTACTGGTAAGTTGTGTCCGACTCTTTGCAACCCTATGGACTGTAGCCCATGAGTTTCCTCTGTCCATGGATTTCCCAGTCAAGAATACTGGAGTGGGTTGCCATTTCCTTCTTCGGGGGATCTTCCTGACCAGGGATCGAACCCATGTCTCCTGCATTGCTGGCAGATTCTTTATCACTGAGCCATCAGGGAAACCCCTCCTTTAATGTATCTCTCCACAAAGGAATCTTCACGATCTCCTTTCTGTATCCAGTTCCTGGCAGCAGTAGCAATATTATCTCCCATTTTTGGAGTGCCTACCACATGCCATTCTCAGAACAATCTCAAAAGAATCCATTTCAGAAGAGAAAAACGAGGGCTTTGAGAGGCCAACTTGCCCAGGGTAGTGTAACCATTAAAGATAACACCAGGGAGTCCAACCCAGGTTCAGTCTTACTCCACAGCTTATTGTCTTTAATTACCACAGTCCACTACCCTCCCTAAGAAAGCAATTATTGTGGTTAAGCTCTTCTTACCTAATTGAAATCTCAACTTCCTTATGGCTTCTTTTGGAATATAAATAAACTAAAGAAAAATCTGAAATACATTTTCCATTACAAAAGTTAAGATGGATCTGCAGTACTTGTTTCTTTTCCACACAACCAGCAGAAACAGCTTTTGGCAAGTAGCCATTATAAATAAACCTTCAAAATGAGACTAAATTTCAAACGATACATAGATGTGTTGGCCATTTTTAAGAGTGCAGGTGAATGTAAATAAATTTATGGGAGGGAAGAAACTATGAAATTATAAACAGGGAAGGAAATGGGCTTTTCCTTTTTTTTAATACATTTTCCACAACATTAAGTAGTAGTAACATCTCACTCTGCTAACTGTGTCTTTAATAGCACATCCCAAGAACACAGCTGGGGAATTTACAGTGTCCTTCTTAGTAGGGGGAAAGCTGTAGCAATATTATTTAAAATATCATCTCTATAACACAATATAGCAAATGTATCAATACAAATATCAATAAATACTATTTATCACAGTATTAATCCTATCCCTTCTTAGAGGTGTTTTCATTATGTCACGTTGTCATGTCACACTCTCAGCTCACATCCACTTCGTCTGCAATACAAATGTTGCTCTGGCCCTTGACCGTACATAACATCATCAACTTAATAATCCTTTTGAAAAAGTTGTTTTAAATGTACTATCTGGGCATGTCAGAGATTAAGGGGAGGCACTGCAGTGTCCCCTTCTTCCCGAGAGCAAAACCTCTCTCTATTCTTTCCCCTGTTGCCAAGCTGGGTACTTGGCAGCTCAAGCCAAAATTAAGCTCAAATTATGATAGCTAAGAGGAATATCCAGTTTGAGCCCTACTTTTATATTTCCATCTTAGTAATCTTATTATTATATGTTTGACTATAAACCATCAAATCCTTTTTGAATGAGGTTTCAGTTAAGTTAAAAACCTAATCTATCTCAGTCCTTGAGTTTAACCACCATCATGAGATCAAATGACATAGAATTAGTCTAGATCCACAGGTCAGCAAACATTTTCTGTAAATTACTCAATGACAAATATTTTAGGCCTTAAGAGCCATATAGTCTTTGTTGCAACTACTTAGCTCTGGTGTTATAGTACAAAAACAAATGAGTGGCTGTCCAATCAAACTTTGTTTATAGGCATTGGGCCAGATTTGGCCAGTGGGCCATAGTTTGTCAACTCCTGGCAAGAAAATTTATATAGTCTTTCACTTTTTATATTTCTTCAAAGACCATTCTGTATAAAATCCCCAAGTTACAAAAATAAGAGCAATCTGAAATCATAAGACAGTCTCCAATTCTGTAGCTTGGATAGCAGTTGGCATTTGTTTTTCACATGGACTATACAACACAATTCAAAAGTGCAGGGTATACTCAAGAGTGGACAGAAAATTGCTAAATATGCTCTACCCTTCAAATATACATAAATAATTCTGATCCAATTATGAAGTCCCTTGAATCAGAGTCTCCTGGAAAACACCTTTCTTGGATGTCACCATGGGAATGGGTTAAGAACTTTTTAGGAGAATACCTGCTCTCTTTTAGGCCACTATTCTTTTCCATGTACCAGAGCACTGATTCACTATATAGTATCTAGATATTAGGAAAAGGAATAATTGGTTGGTCCTTCAACCTTTTCCTTTAGAGACATATATTCAGAGACTTCTATGGTCTTAAAACTGCAGAAACAGAAGATATATTTTTCCAAAGTAGGAGGCTAAAGGACGATAAATGTGTATGTTTCATATTCTGCTGTTTTGTAGGCATAAATCTGTAAAGACAATTGTCCTCTTACTGTCCTCAAAATCAGCTTAAAGTTGAAATACTATAAACAACTATACCAATAAATCTTCAGTATTTATAGTTCAATGGCATATAGCAAGCATACTTTTGTATCATTTTATTACAAAATGAACTCTAAAGATTGCTATTTTTTGAACCAATAGTATATCCCTTAGGACAGTGTTCCTCAAACGAGGCTACACATCAGAATTACCTGTGTCTGTTTTTAACATACAAATTTCTGGGCCCCACTCCCAGACTACTGAATGAGAAATATTGGCTGGGCTTTACTTTGTTTCCTCCCAGAACTCTGATGGGTGTGGACAAAGTGGTTAAATTCTCACCACATATTCTCGTGAAGTAAATATCATTACTGCCTTTAATATAAACATTATAATAAGACTCAGAGAACAAGGCCAAATATATACGGATCTATTGTTCTGGTTAGAATCACGAATTTCTATTATATCACAGAATAGAATTAACCAGGGGGAAACATAATACCTATATTTGAATTTTCAACCTAAGACTGCTTACTTTTCCCTTCAATTAATGTTTACTAAATTAGTAATTAAATATAAGATGAAGCCCAAATATTACTCTTCAAGAACAGATTATACTTAATAGTAGAATGTTGCCTGCCTGGACTAGCCCTCTTTTAAATTTTTTCCTAATTTTTATCCATTTCTAGCCTTAAAAGTTTTTTTTTTTTTTAAAGGGACCCTGAAAAAGGCCACCTGTGCTTCAAAGGATGGCACAAAAAAAGAGATCAGCAGAAATGATGGGAGAAAAGTCAAAACAGGACCAGAAAGCAGGTAGAATAAATGGGAAGAACAGGGAAAATGTGTTTTATATTTATTTTCTTAGGACTGAAAATGTGTTTTATAAATGTGTCAACTCTGCACCTTGGTACTTAATAACATTTGTAGAAGTGCCTCTTTTGTTTTTAATGTAATCTTTTCAAATCTCAGGTTAGCAAACAGCAAATGATGAAAAGAAAGATAAGGAGAGTAGGTCTCCAGATCATTCTGAATTGCTTTCACTTCCACCAAGCTGCTTAGCATGGGGAGATGAAGTTTAAAGGGGCCAATTTAGGGTCCCACTCTCTCGCTGTACATGCAGTAAGACAAGCATAAGTTGAATGTGTGAAACTAGAGCAAAATAAATTTTATACGAATTAAATCTCAAGAAAATATTTTTGACAGTAAGTGCTTCAGTTCAAACAGTCTGTAGATTAAATGTGTGGCCATGGAAAACAAGCTGCAATTTAAAAAATGGCTTTTCTCTCTACACGTTAGATAATCAGAGACATGTTAGATGATGGTCACGGAAATTTTTTATCTCAGGTATTTGGTGCACAGGCTCTCACAATGAAAACTAAAAAATCAAATGGAGAGCCAGCAATATCCCATATTTGTGAAATTGCTACCCTTTCTTGAGGCCTATCCAGGAATAATATCTTACCATATAAAGCAAAAGAATAGCAAGAAAGAAGCAGTGAATGTTTTCAAAACTGAGGAAATGTTGGGAAAGGGAGCCAAATCAGTATTTACGCTGACAAATTCGGGTGACATCATCTAGTTATCTTGTGCTACTGTGCCCGGCAGCTCCTCTGGCTGCCAGATTCTATTGCCTTCAGGCTTTCTTTGCACTTTCTTAGTATTTGGAAGCTGCAAAGTAATTCTTCTTTTTCTTATAAATCTGACCCAAAGGACATCAAGGGAGAGAAGAGACATATTCCTTGTTTTGCAGGTGGATAAAACGGAAATAGAAGTTGAAAGCACAGATAACCCGTGTTGTGCCCATATACGAGTAGCAGCACCAAGGGGGCAGAAAACATGTGACTTTCAGACAATAGTGTTGTGTTATCAGGGTCAAGGCTTTGCAGGATTCCAGGACCACAGCTCATGTGGCACGAGGGTGGTGCTAATAGAATCACCTTGTTCAGCGGTGGGCTAAAATAGTTTATAGGATGAGAAGACAAAGTGTTTTATATCTTTCCTTAAGACTGACAGCTATTCTGATCAGTGGTGTTCTGACAATATCATTTATGGATGTTTTAGAACTTTCAGTTCAGTTCAGTTCAGTCACTCAGTCGTGTCAGACTGTTTGTGACCCCATGGACTGTGGCACGCCAGGCCTCCTTGTCCATCACCAATTCCCGGAGCTTGCTCAAACTCATGTCCATCAAGTTGGTGATACCATCCAACCATCTCATCTTCTGTTGTCCCCTTCTCCTCCTGCCTTCAGTCTTTCCCAGGAGCAGGGTCCAATGAGTCAGTTCTTTGCATCAGGTGCCAAAGTATTTTAGACTCCAGAGGGGTCCTTCTTAGAACCAACCTCAGTGAGGTTTGTAAACTTTGTCTCCAGCTGCTTCCATATTCCATGGCTTTCACCTTCCCTTTTGCTTTTCTTATTTGCTTCCAAAAGCTCTATATTAATGTACTTCTGGGGGCAGAGGCCAGGAAACGGCATTCCTGAAGACTTGTCTTAATGGACTGTATTCTGCACATTTTTAAGTTCTTTCTTTTCCTCAAAGTAGATCTTTTGAGGCTTTTTCCCCTGGGAGCTTGGTTAGTGAAGTAGCTTATAACTTTATCACCAACATTGTAAAAAAAGGTGGTAAAGGGCGACCATGGCTAAGTGTTCCCAGCCTCTTTCATGACCAATGTAAACCAGCATTTTAAAAAGCAAAAGTGAAGTGAAAGTTGCTCAGTCTCAGCTGTGTCCAACTCTTTGTGACCCCATGGACTATACAGCCCATGGAATTCTCTAAGCCAAAATACTGGAGTGGGTAGCCTTTCCCTTCTCCAGGGGATCTTCCCAACCCAGGGATCAAACCCAGGTCTCCCACGTTGCAGGCAGATTCTTTCCCAGCCACAAGGGAAGCCCTTAAAGAGCAAGGGGGGACCTAATTGAAAAGCATGTGCTATGAGGATGTCAGGGTGGCTGACACTGAAATGACAAATGAAAATTACTGTGGCACCGGGATCTCTTTTCTCCCAGAGGAAAACACCATGGAGATCAGCAGTTGATTCAAATTGCTTTTTCTCTCCTCCCTTTTTGATAAATAGGAAAACAAACACACACTGCGCCATCCTAAAGAGAAAACTCTAATTGGCCCACAGAGAATGAGTGTTCCATGTTCTGGTAGCTGTAAAATGATGGATTAATGCAGGAAAAGACCCTGATGCTGGGAAAGACTGAAGGTAGGAAGACAAGGGGATGACAGAGGATGAGTTGGTTGGATGGCATCACCGACTCAATGGACATGAGTTTGAGCAAGCTCTGGGAGATAGTGAACAACAGGGAAGCCTGGCATGCTGCAGTCCACAGGGTCACAGTCAGACATAACTTAGCAACTGAACAACAACAAAGGGGTCAAAAGAGGGAGTGAGCAACATGAAGACGAAGAGGACGAGCACAGAAGTGAGATCTGGAATCCAGGGGGTTCAAATCCTGCCCCTCCATCACCACAGTTTAAGATACAAGGTGCATCTCTGAACAGTTCCAAGCCTTGGGTTCCTCTTCCGCAAGTGGGGGAGGGATGAATATTTCTTTCTTGAATTTATTGGAGTATAGTTGCTTTATAATGTGTTAGTTTCTGCTGTGCAGCAAAGTGAATCAGTGATACATGTATCTATTCTTTTATAGATTTCCTTCCGATTGAGGTCACCACAGAACATTTACTGGGTAGCTCAGCTGGTAAAGAATCCACCTGCAATGCAGGAGACCCTGGTTCAATTCCTGGGTTGGGAAGATCCCTTGGAGAAGAGATAGGCTACTCACTTCACGTTCCTGGGCTTCCCTGCTGCCTCAGATGGTAAAGAATCAGCCTGCAGTGCAGGAGACCTGGATTTGATCCCTGAATCAGGAAGATCCCCCAGAAGGAGGGCATAGCAACCCACTCCAATATTCTTACCTGGAGAGTCCCCATGGACCAAGGAGCCTGGCAGGTTACAGTCCATGGCGTCGAAAGAGCTGGACATGACTGAGCGCTTTACTAAGCGCACACCCAGAGCACTGAGTAGAGTTCCTGTGCTCTGTAGCAGGTTCTCACTAGTTATCTATTTTATGCATAGTAGCGCATATATGTCAACCCCAATCTCCCAGTTAATTCCACTCCCCCTTACCCCTTGGTGTCCCTACATTTGTTCTCTATGTGTGTGTCTCCATTTCCCCTTTGCGAATAAGTTCATCTACACCATTTTTCTAGATCCACATACATGCAATATTATACTAATCTGTTTTCTCTTTCTGACTTATTTAATTCTGTGTGACAGTCTCTAGCTCTATCAAGGTCTCTGCAAATGGCACTGCTGTGTTCTGTTTTATGGCTAAGTAATATTCCACTGTATAAATGCACCATATCGTCTTTATCCATGTCTCTGCTGATGGACATTTAAGTTGCTTCCATGTCTGGCTATTGTAAATAATGCTGGAATAAACATTGGGGTGCATGTATCTTTTCTTGGGGGTACTCAGAGGCTTTCAGTGAGGATTAAATAAGGCCATGAATACAGAATACAATATGTCACATGGTTAGTCACTCAAGATCTGTCAGCTGTTATTGTTACTTCCCTTTTTGACCCTCATCATCTACTCAACTTCCTTTTCAAATAACTTATTTAAGAACTTGTCTCTTATTTTTCATTTCAAATGATAGAAATAAAAAGTACTTGACTAGTAACAGTGTGTGAGATAAATATCTGCACTTCTTTCGCATTTAGAGCCAATCTGTGATTCACATTTAAGGTGGCTTCTCAAAACAATTTCCAGCACATTCTACTTGCAGTCAGATGAAGCGGCAATTTTCTTAAAATATGGAGCAGTTTGGTGCTGGGCAGAACATGTATTCAGGTTCATAAACATAAACATTTTTATGCAGCATTTAAAGATGAACTATGTAACTCCAAAATGCTGCAAAAATATAAACAAAATAATTTCAGGAATAAAGAAATGCAGCTAAAGGAGAATGGAGAGGAAGCTAAAAAAGAATCCAAGTTTTCTATGGTGCAAGAAGGTTGAGCATGGGTAAAAATTTGTTCTTGTGAATTTTTTTAGAGGAAGACAGTAACACATTCCAGGAAGTATTTAGACTAGATGGCAAGCAAGTTTGGCAATTACTTCTGACTCTGACCTTTTTCTAGTAGCCCAGGGTCGGCACCGAGGCTTTCTTCAGAGATGACAATCATATAGTGATGCTGAGTGAGAATGCTCTGGTGAAGCTGAAGCTCCCTTTGGCTAGAGGAAGAAGGCCTGTAGAGGACAGCCCTTCTGCCATGGCTGCTGAAGTGGGTCTCAATTGACTGTTTGATCTACAGGGGGAAAAAAAAAGAAGGTATAAAAATTCAAGAGGAAAACAGGAGCACATTTTCCTTGAAGGAGATCATTAATGTAAATCGGGAGCCATTCAGAAAGTTGACTTTGAAGGTTTTCTCTGGCAATGCTCTGAAAGGCGCACAAGGACGAAAGCAACCTCATTTGTGAGAACTGAAGGTGAACTGTATTTTTCTCCCTATTCCAGAAAGATGAAGATTTCAAGCCATTAAATACAGAGTTCCTGGAGGAATACTGTGATATACCGAGCTCAACTCTGCCTGAAAAATAGAAATTCATAGCAATGCTTTTCATCTGCATTGTGCTTTTCTGTAATAGTTCCAGCTGCCTTGTCTTTTAATAGTTCTTTTAGGTAAACACAGTAGGGGAAACAGACCCAGGGAGGATGGATTTTGTGCCGGAAGGACCTGGGGGACAGCTGAAAAGCAATCCCAGAGCTCTCTGCAGGCACAATGCTGTCACTTCTCTCCATCAGGATGCAGCAAAATTTCAGTGCCTCTCACTGAGACAGGATGGATCTTCATGTGAAAAGAGGAGAACTATAGATTTAGGCTCTTCCTTCAGCTGTTGACTGCTCCTCCAAACAAATATTCTTTCTCACAGTGATGCTTGAAGTATCATTAACAAAAAGGAAGTTTTGAATTGGCCAGTAGAAAGAATGCTGACAATGGCATTCATTATATGGTTTAAGCCATTCCTAGTGACTCAGACCGTAAAGAATCTGCCTGTAATGCAGGAGACTCGGGTTGATCCCTGGGTCGGGAAGATCCTCTGGAGAAGGGAATGGTTACCCACTCCAGCGTTCTTGCCTGAAGAACGCCATGGACAGAGGGCCTGGCAGTCTACAGTCCATGGGATTACAAAGAATCAGACAGGATTGAATGACTGAAATACACACACATATACACATATGGCCTAATGCAGATACTGTGTGTTTTCCTCAAAATTTTTGTGATTAAACCTTGATAAAGTAGACATTTTTTTTACTGCTGAAGGGAATGATAAGATTGGGTGGAGTTTAGGGCAAAAAAATGGGAAGAAGAGGAGAAGAAGGAGAGGAAGAAGAGGAGACAAAGGGTTGGAGAAGGCAGATGAGGGGAAAGAGGTAAAAAATGAAATTAGGAATCCACATCACTTTTAGTGGCAGCTCTGAATCAAATTGTCCATTTTGTGGCCCTCAAACATAATTTGTACCATGTCTTTTCACTCCTTAAATTTCTTCATTATTTCCCATTACTGACTGAATCAATTCCACATCTTTATCACAGAATGCAGGCCACTTGAACTTAAACCCCATCTTCCTTCTCTGGTCATGTCACACTTTTAATCATTTCCATTCCTAATCCTAACCTGCTGCTTCATATAGACTCCACTGTGCCTTCTCACAACAAATCCTTCCTCTCTCTCCATTCTTCCATTTAGAAAACTCCAAATCAAGCAGTACTTCTTTGGGAAATTTTCATTGACAAACATCCTTCCATCAGCACTTACAAAATTGTGTGTCTCTCTGATTTGAGTTCCCTAACATGCAGCCTGCAGTGTCCCTGTGTCTTTGGTAAACATAAATGACCACATCAAGTAAAATAATGGACCATAATGCTCTATCAAGATCTGATCTTTGAAGATATATATGAAAAGAAAGAAGAAACCGATTTAGCTTGTTAATTCTTTGAAGGCAGGCACCATATTCTATTTTTCATTACATACAAATGATGGCTATATGAAAATCAATCTACAAAGCGTGGTATAGTGCAGAAGGACACAAAATCTGCAGCCAGGATGCCAGCTTTGAATCTCTTGGTTCCACCAGCACTAATCCTATGACCTTGGACAGCACCTTCTTCCTAAGGCTGCTTCAAGGATTAAGGAGTTAGTATTTGTAAAGTGCTTAGAACTGTGCCTGGCATATGTGCTTAATCCCTCAGTCGTGTCCGACTCTTTGTGACCTTCTGAACTGTAGCTCGCCTGCTCCTCTGTCTATGGGGATTCTTCAGGCAAAAAATACTGGAGTGGGTTGCCACGCCGTCCTCCAAGGGATCTTCCCAACCCAGAAATCAAACCCAGATCTCCTGCACTGCAGGCAGATTCTTTACCAGCTGAGCTACAGAGATGTGCCTGTCATATAAGAAGTGCTGCTGCTGCTGCTAAGTCGCTTCAGTCGTGTTCGACTCTGTGCGACCCCAGAGACGGCAGCCCACCAGGCTCCCCCGTCCCTGGGATTCTGCAGGCAAGAGTACTGGAGTGGGGTGCCATTGCCTCCTCTGTAAGAAGTGCTATAAGAAGTGCTATATATGTATTTTTAAAATAATCATATGTCAAAAAGAGCAAAGAGTCAGGAACATGGTTTCCATGTCTGAGCTTTGCCTCGCACATGCTAACACAGGCTCATAATATGTGTGTGATGAATACAAAGGGAAGAAAGAGAACACCAGCTATCACACCTTCTGTGCATGGTACTTTGGGAAAACATAATCAGATATTTCCCCTTGTTGCTGCTGCTGCTGCTAAGTCGCTTCAGTCCTGTCCGACTCTGTGTGACCCCATAGACGGCAGCCCACCAGGCTCCCCCATCCTGGGATTCTCCAGGCAAGAACACTGGAGTGGGTTGCCATTTCCTTCTCCAATGCATGAAGTGAAAAGTGAGAGTGAAGTCACTCAGTTGTGTCCGACTCTTAAAGACCCCATGGACTGCAGCCCACCTGGCTCCTCCATCCATGGGATTTTCCAGGCAAGAGTACTGGAGTGGGTTGCCATTTCCTTCTCCATTCCCCTTGTTAAAGGATTGCATTTTATTGATAATGAATCTATTTAAACTCAAGAATTTAACTGAAAATTGGAACATAATTACTCAGCAAATGTTGTGATTGTTTTAGTGATAAACTTTTAAGGAGAATTTGAAACCAAATACAGGTTGAGTCTTTGGACTCAGGAGTCAGAGGGAACCAGTAGCAAGAGCTCACAGGAGGCCAAAATAAACAAAGGTGGGTCTAGGTGAAAGGGGAAGACAGATGCTTCCAAATATATCAGTGTCACTCAAGCAAAACGCAGTGTCCAGAATTCCCGTCTCACATTATTTTCTTTAGAAATCACAGGATGCTCCTCTCAGTTACAGCTGGCTCGGGTACAGGAGTGACTTCCTATGAGAAGACTGTATTTTCAAACTTTACCTTCTTGTTAATTTGAAAGATATAATCTCTCTTCCCCACCCCTCCCCTAAACCAGGACCAGTTTATGTAAGAGCACCATAATCTTACCAGCATTATCTTACAGACAGCATATTCTAAATAGAGTATTAATTACTGGCCATATTTTATCATAACCTTTATAACACATTGAAATTTTAACTCACGTCTCAGACTACAGAGAATAAATAGGAAATGAGTGTGTCCATCAAATTAGGTTGCGTTATCCTGTAATACAAACTGCCCCTGTCCTTGTAATATTTATAACAGCCTGTATCAGCAGAATGGCCCAACACCAAGGGGCGAGAGCGGTTTCAGCCGGTCGGACAACAGGTGCATTACACTGTGTCTGTGAAATACAATTATGTCAACCGCACCAGCAAGTGCAGGATGATCAAACGCCTGGAGCAGCACTTTTGGAAATGAGAGCTCCTGATGACTCCTACGGTTTTGAGAATGTATTTTTAGCGGAAGAATACATTTAACCTGGCCATCACTACAATGACTGAACTTGAGACTTGCAGATCTGCTGGGGAGAATTTAGAAAAGAAAGTGTGTTTCTGGCCATTTGACAGGCTGAACCCGGAGTCACTTCCCTGTCTCCCTTCTTCCTGAGAGATCTGCACAAAAGTCCGTCGGAAATTGCTTCGCTAGACTACACGAAAGTTGTTTCATACTGAACACTTACCATTTTTACTGGAAGGACTTCAAAAGCTGAAGTCTCTATGCTGCCTGAGGATAGTGTTGTAATACACTAGGTGGATGCTAGATGCAGGGACATGGAGCAGAACAGTAGTGCGGATGTATATTAGACGCTCAGTCGCGTCCAGCTCTTTGCGACCCCATGGACTGTAGCCCACCAGACTCCTCTGTCCATGGGATTCTCCAGGCAAGAATACTGGAGCGGGTTGCCATGCCCTTCTCTAGGGGATCTTCCTAACCCAGGGACTGAAGCTGTATCTTCCGAATTGCCGGCAGATTCTTTACCACAGAGCCACCTGGGAAGCCATCAGAACAGAGGAGGGCTGGGAATCAAACATCCGGACTTGGGATTCTGGCTCTGCCCCTGGAGTGCTTCCTCCACCGGGAGAGTGACAGTCTCCTCCTCACATTAGAGTTTTCTCACATGTATAGTTGAAGTAACAAATCTTGCTTCATGAGATTGTATGGGGAATTAAATCACATTTCTATATGAAAGCATGCACCACAACATCCCACCAATAAACCATGTGAAATATGTACACGGAAAACTGATAAAAATCAATATCATAATGTAACTGCTTTTATATTAGTAATTAAGTTTTTCAATTAATATAATCTGGTCCCTGTCATAACTTCTATATACCTTGGTAAATATTTCTCTCTGTAGGGCTTATCATCTTTTAAGGCAAAAATACGATTTCCTTATTATTTTATTGTCCATTTCCCCACATCATAAAAGAAGGTAAAAGAAAGCATATATTTTTGTCTGTTTTGTTCACTTTTGCTTCCCCAACCAAAGAATGGTATACTTGGCACATAGCAGGTACATAATAAATTTTCTTTGAATGAATGAATACAACATCTTTTTTTAATAAAAAATCATTTTTATAAATACTACCATTTGGATAGAAAGTGGTAAAAATTTATAAATTTGTTTCATTAGAATTTTGAATAGGGGCAAGAATGACAATTCTTGAGCAAAGTAATGAATTTACAGTAAAAGAATTCAGTAAAGAACTATATTATAAAGGCACTATATTTCTCAGTCAGCTCAGTAGCTCAGTTGTGTCCAACTCTTTGCGACTCCTTGAAATGCAGTACACCAGGCCTCCCTGTCCATCGTTGTATTTCTGTTACTATTAAAAAGTCTTCATCAAGACTTACCACAAAAGCAAGAAATACAGCTTTTGAAAAATATAGTAGAAATGAGAAATAAAACTTGGTTTTTTTCCATATGATGGAAAGATTTTTTCTGGATTTATTAAAGTAGCCATGTATTTATGACATCTCTTGATGTTTGAATACAAATCATAGAGTGGACCTCAGATGTGTGTCATATATAACTAAAGTTAAATTGCCAAGCTGTCTAGATTTCTGGCATTTTAGAAAGATTGTAGAGTCTATCATAGTGAATTACGTTTTAATTTTTCCACTACAAGAATACAGACTTTTTTTTCCCCCCATTGGTGAAATGTACACTTATTTTAGAGGATTCAGGAAATAAAATGGATGGCACGTTCTAGGATGCATATCCTATACATTTTCTACTTAAACATTATTTATAATTGTAGGACAGTTTAGGAATTGTAGGTTTCCTGGATATACAAGCAAAGCCTCCAAGAATATTTCCTACTTACATGACCTCTAGCGAGCCTTGGCCTCCATCTCACAGCTGACTCAGCTACACCTTGAGCCGATCACTGAATGATCACACCTTTCTCAGAACTACTTCATGACCCTGAGTACCCTCTGAATGCATCCCAAACCATATGTTGGGGCTATCCCCACACCTAACATCCAGTGTAAGGCAAATTTACCCATCTGTAGCTCTATGTAAATTCTAAACAAATAAGAGAGAAAAAAAGCAATAAATTTCAATATAAAAACAAAGGATCCACAACATTGCTTTGATGAAATGGCACCCACTTAAATAGCATCTGCCGAAACTCATCTTTACCTGTTCCTCATTCTCATTTTCCCTTTGACACTCTCACAGTTTATAGTTATAGACATGTGTTTACAATCTGCCCCTCCTACAAGTCTGTATGTTTCAGAAGGGTCTAGACTTGTCTGCTTTGGTCATTATTGTACAAAAAGCTTACTGCTAAATAAGAGGGAATGGAAGGATGAATGAGCAAATGAATAAATGCTAAAGGCAAAGTAGGAGTTCATTACTTGTAAATATATGCATGCCCTTTCGTTATTTTACTTACTGTCAGGTGAAATAATCTACTAGGAAGTCTCAAAGGAGGCTTCAACATCTGCATCTCAAGTCATAAAGTATCAATGACCTCTTCATCCTTAATGACTCTCTCCTCCATTTCACTGCAACCACACACTCCAGTGGCCAGATCTTTATCCTTGTGGTCCCCCAAAGAGCCCCATCTCTGAAATTATAAAGTAATATACTCCATTCTCTGATTGCATTCATCTACTTCCAGCTCTTTTTATTTATCCCTAATACATCAACTCCTCAACCACGACTCTTTCCCCCTAATGCCAACTTTCTACTGGCCTCCTTTTCACCCTCCTTCTCCACATCTCAGATTCCAGGACCCAATACTCTCTACCTGGTACATTTAATTCCATTGTTCACAGTCATATGGCAAAACCTCAAGCATGGATGAGCCAGGGACACAGCAGTAAACAAGGTAGGCAAGTCTCTGCCCCAACAGAGCTGACAGTGCATCAAGGCAAGCAGACATAAGCATCAGCTTATAATCAATTATGACATGCCAGGTAAATCAGGAGGAAGAGGATGCTGTGAAACCTCTGAGCTGAGAGAGTCAAGGAAGATCTCCGCAGCCCGCCTGACCTGCCCCTGGGCTGGGGTGGTTGAGGGCTGCTGAAGAAAAGGGGCCAGATGGACAGATCCTGGTTGGCAAAGCCAATGCAGTCTTCCCCCTCCCTAGACCATCCAGCTGTGCTTCCTGGGTCAATTCTCTCTCACATGCTCCAGAGTGACAGACCCACTCTCCAGCTACCTCCTTATTTCTGCAGATAACTGCCTCCCACTGACAGAGGAAATCAGCCCTCTTAGAAGGAAACGCATTGAGTTAACACAGCAACTCTTTTGGCAAACCTATAGCCTATCCACATAACTAACATTTCCTCTTTTCTTCTGATTTCCATAGCAAAGGAAAACTACCCTCTTCTTATCAATGGTCAGTCACTCTGCTTATTCTCCAGACTCCCGCTCTGCCCAAGCAACAGACCTCCTCCCAAGCTCCACCCTCAAGCCCCCGAGAACTTGATCCTTCTTTTAGTTCCTTCTCCTGGATCATTCCTATCCCCTCCCCCTTCTCTCCTGCTGGCTCTTTCTCAGTGTTTATGCATTTACTTATTTAATATTTCTGAAAGCTTTCTATGTGTCAGACATGGTTCTAGGTTCTGTGAAATACAACAGTGAAGAACCTGGATAAAGTTCTAGCCCTTGCGGAGCTTACTTTTTAGTGGGAGGAGTGACAGACAGTTAATGAAATCATGCAAGGTAAGTTCCTCCAGAGATAAAATACCTGGTCAGGGTAAAGTGTCAACAATGACCCAGATGGTCATGCTGCTGTTGCTTGTATGTGTTAGGAATGTTGTGTATGAAAGATAATGAGAAGAAACATAACTCTTAGAGAAACAAGAAGGGAACAGGCACTAAAACAGAAGTCCTTGAAAGTCAGCAGAAGAGGTACTCTTTGTTGTGAGTGGTAAATATGGTCAGGCAGGCAGGCAAAAAGAAATAAAGGGCAATGAGGATAGAAGTGGGGGTAATGCAACATGACTTGTCTCATTAAGCAACTAGTTGTAGTTCAATTGCTCAGTCGTGTCCAACTCTTTGCGATCCCATGGACTACAGCACACCGGGCTTTCCTGTCCTTCACCATCTCTATAGGAAGTAGTGATTAGGAAGACCAAGACATAGTGAGCAGTAGAGAATTTAAAAGTTGGTCTTCTCATGCTGGCCTTTCTCCCTCAGTTCAGTTCAGTTCAGTCACTCAGTCATGTCCGACTCTTTGCGACCCCATGAATCTCAGCACGCCAGGCCTCCCTGTCCATCACCAACTCCCAGAGTTCACTCAGACTTCACGTGCATCGAGTCAGTGATGTCATCCAGCCATCTCATCCTCTGTCTTTCCCTTCTCCTCCTGCCCGCAATCTCTCCCAGCATCAGAGTCTTTTCCAATGAGTCAACTCTTCACATGAGGTGGCCAAAGTACTGGAGTTTCAGCTTTAGCATCATTCCTTCCAAAGAACACCCAGGGCTGATCTCCTTCAGAATGGACTGGTTGGATCTCCTTGCAGTCCGAGGGACTCTCAAGAGTCTTCTCCAACACCACAGTTCAAAAGCATCAATTCTTTGGTGCTCAGCTTTCTTCACAGCCCAACTCTCACATCCACACATGACTACTGGAAAAATCATAGCCCTGACTAGATGGACTTTTGTTGGCAAAATAGTGTCTCTGCTTTTGAATATGCTATCTAGGTTGGTCATAACTTCCCTTCCAAGGAGTAAGCGTCTTAATTTCATGGCTGCAATCACCATCTGCAGTGATTTTGGAGCCCAAAAAAATAAAGTCTGACACTATTTCCACTGTTTCCCCATCTATTTGCCATGAAGTGATGAGACCAGATGCCATGATCTTAGTTTTCTGAATGTTGAGCTTTAAGCCAACTTTTTCACTCTCCTCTTTCACTTTCATCAAAAGGCTCTTTAGTTCCTCTTCACTTTCTGCCATAAGGGTGGTGTCATCTGCATATCTGAGGTTATTGATATTTCTCCCGGCAATCTTGATTCCAGCTTGTGCCTCTTCCAGCCCAGCATTTCTCATGATGTATTACTTTGCCGACTAAGGTCCGTCTAGTCAAGGCTATGGTTTTTCCTGTGGTCATGTATGGATGTGAAAGTTGGACTGTGAAGAAGGCTGAGTGCAGAAGAATTGATGCTTTTGAACTGTGGTGTTGGAGAAGACTCTTGAGAGTCCCTTGGACTGCAAGGAGATCCAACCAGTCCATTCTGAAGGAGATCAGCCCCGGGATTTCTTTAGAAGGAATGATGCTGAAGCTGAAACTCCAGTACTTTGGCCACCTCATGCGAAGAGTTGACTCATTGGGAAAGACTCTGATTCTGGGAGGGATTGGGGGCAGGAGGAGAAGGGAAAGACAGAGGATGAGATGGCTGGATGGCATCACTGACTCGATGGATGTGAATCTGAGTGAACTCTGGGAGTTGGTGATGGACAGGGAGGCCTGGCATGCTGCAATTCATGGGGTCGCAAAGAGTCAGACACGACTGAGCGACTGAACTGAACTGAACTGAACTGATGGGGTGAAGATCAAGCCTAACTGCCTCCACATACTCTGTGAGAGTCGAATGGCCCCCTATGGGAGTAGGGTGGCCGCCAGAGAACACCATGAACTTAAAAATAGTGGAAGCAGTCTATACAGTAGTCACCGGAGAGCCAGGACACCTGGATCAATATCCATATATTGACTCATGCCTAGGGTTAGCTCAAGACCCTCCTACTTGGACAAGCTTCTGTATCCAGAAGGGAAAGGTAAAAATATTAATGGCACAAAAATTGACTGATGATAAAAAAAGGAAATTCTACAGGATCTGGATGGGGATGATCTGACCCCTCCCCCATACTGGATAATGACGCTCCTGCCTCCCAGTGCTCCACCAGGACCGGACGCCGCCTTAATGCCCAATCCAGGGCCAGGTGAAGTTCCTGCAGCAGCCACTGCTCTTCCACCAGCTCTCCCAGAGATCGTAGAGACCTCTGGTCAATGCCCCCAGGATTCCACCTCAGCTGGACCTGCTAGATTGTATGCACCTCTCCCGGTGAGTACTGATGAGACAGGAGAAGAAAACACAGCAATTAGACAGAGGCTGCGCTCCGACAAGGAACAGGGGAAGAACCCCACTACAGATGCCCCTCAGAAGGTATAACAGCCTCCACTTCAGGACGCATGGGGCACTACCATCTGTCCCCTGTAGCCTATTATTACCAGCCATTTTCCTCTACGGATATATTAAACTGGCAGAGACACACTCCACCATACTCGGAGGAGCCACAAGCAATGATTAGGCTAATGGAGACTATTTTTCAAACCCGCCACCCTACATAGGATGACATAATCCAACTACTAGTCTCCCTTTTCAGCACTGAGGAAAGACACAGGATCCTAACTGAGGCCAGAAAATGGTTAACAGAAATGGCACCTGAGGGTACTGCAAGCCAACAGCAGTGGGCAGAACTGGCCACTCCCGATGAGAGGCCCAGCTGGGACTGTAACACAGAGGAAGGGAGGGACCACCTGAAGAGATATCGGGCGGCTATTTTACAGTGTCTCAAGAGGGGGGCCAGAAAACCTATGAGTATCGCAAAACTCTCTGAAGTGATTCAAAGGGAAAGCGAATTACCCTCTGAGTTCTGCGAAAGACTGTGTGAGGCCTGTAGATTTTATATGCCAATAGACCCAGCCAGAGGCTTCTGGGTCTCAGATGGTGATAAATGCAGCCTTTGTGTCTCTAGCCTACCCTGAAAATGTCAGATGGGGGGACACCAAATGACTCGTGAATTCTTATACATCCCTAAATGCCCAGTACCTTTCTTAGGAAGAGACTTGCTGTCTAAACTGGGGGCACAAGTGACTGTTTGAGTGGACTCAACCACCTCTTTACTCTTCCTCTCAGTAACCCCTCAAGATGAATGGAGGTTGTACAAGCTCCTGGCAAGGAAACCGGATGGGCTAAACAGTCAGGTTCAGTTCAGTTCAGTCGCTCAGTCGTGTCCGACTCTTTGCGACCCCATGAATTGCAGCATGCCAGGCCTCCCTGTTCATCACCAACTCCCGGAGTTTACTCAAACTCATGTCCATTGAGTCGGTGATGCTATCCAGCCATCTCATCCTCTGTCATCCCCTTCTCCTCCGGCCCCTAATCCCTCCCAGCATCAGAGTCTTTTCCAATGAGTCAACTCTTCGCATGAGGTAGCCAAAGTACTGGAGCTTCAGCTTTAGCATCATTCCTTCTAAAGAAATCCCGGGGCTGATCTTCAGAATGGACTGGTTGGATCTCCTTGCAGTCAAAGGGACTCTCAAGAGTCTTCTCCAACACCACAGTTCAAATGCATCAATTCTTTGGCGCTCAGCCTTCTTCACAGCCCAACTCTCACATCCATACATGACTACTGGAAAAACCATAGCCTTGACTAGATGGACCTTTGTTGGCAAAGTAATGTCTCTGCTTTGCAATATGCTATCTAGGTTGGTCATAACTTTTCTTCCAAGGAGTAAGCGTCTTTTAATTTCATGGCTGCAATCACCATCTGCAGTGATTTTGGAGCCCCCCAAAATTAAGTCTGACACTGTTTCCCCATCTATTTGCCATGAAGTGATGGGACCAGAGGCCATGATCTTCGTTTTCTGAATGTTGAGCTTTAAGTCAGCTTTTCCACTCTCCTCTTTCACTTTCATCAAGAGGCTTTTTAGTTCCTTTTCACTTTCTGCCATAAGGGTGGTGTCATCTGCATATCTGAGGTTATTGATATTTCTCCCGGCAATCTTGATTCCAGCTTGTGCTTCTTCCAGCCCAGCGTTTCTCATGATGTATTCCGCATAGAAGTTAAATAAGCAGGGTGACAATATACAGCTTTGATGTACTCCTTTTCCTATTTGGAACCAGTCTGTTGTTCCATGTCCAGTTCTAACTGTTGCTTCCTGACCTGCATATAGATTTCTCAAGAGGCAGGTCAGGTGGTCTGGTATTCCCATCTCTCTCAGAATTTTCCACAGTTTATTGTGATCCACACAGTCAAAGGCTTTGGCATAGTCAATAAAGCAGAAATAGATGTTTTTCTGGAACTCTCTTGCTTTTTCCATGATCCAGCGGATGTTGGCAATTTGATCTCTGGTTCCTCTGCCTTTTCTAAAACCAGCTTGAACATCAGGAAGTTCACGGTTCACGTATTGCTGAAGCCTGGCTTGGAGAATTTTGAGCATTACTTTACTAGCATGTGAGATGAGTGCAATTGTGCGGTAGTTTGAGCATTCTTTGGCATTGCCTTTCTTTGGGATTGGAATGAAAACTGACCTTTTCCAGTCCTGTGGCCACTGCTGAGTTTTCCAAACTTGCTGGCATATGGAGTGCAGCACTTTCACAGCATCATCTTTCAGGATTTGAAACAGCTCAACTGGAATTCCATCACCTCCACTAGCTTTGTTCATAGTGATGCTTTCTAAGGCCCACTTGCCTTCACATTCCAGGATGTCTGGCTCTAGGTGAGTCATCACACCGTCGTGATTATCTTGGTCATGAAGGTCTTTTTTGTATAGTTCTTCTCTGTATTCTTGCCATCTCTTCTTAATATCTTCTGCTTCTGTTAGGTCCATACCATTTCTGTCTTTATTGAGCCCATCTTTGCATGAAATGTTCCCTTGGTATCTCTAATTTTCTTGAAGAGATCTCTAGTCTTTCCCATTCTGTTCTTTTCCTTTATTTCTTTGCATTGATCTCTGAGGAAGGTTTTCTTATCTCTCTTTGCAATTCTTTGGAAATCTACATTCAGATGCTTCTATCTTTCCTTTTCTCCTTTTTTTTTTTTTTAGCTTCTCTAGTTTTCAGTTCTATTTGTAAGGCCTTCTCAGACCACCATTTTGCTTTTTGCATTTCTCTTTCTTGGGGATGATTGATCCCTGTCTTCTGTACAATGTCACGAACCTCCGTCCATAGTTCATCATGCACTCTGTCTATCAGATCTAGTCCCTTAAGTCTATTTCTCACTTCCATTGTATAATCATAAGGGATTTGACTTAGGTCATACCTCAATGGTCTAGTGGTTTTCCCTACTTTCTTCAATTTAAGTCTGAATTTGGCAATAAAGAGTTCATGATTTGAGCCACAGCCAGCTCCCAGTCTTGTTTTAGCTGACTGTATAGAGCTTGTTCATCTTTGGGTGCAAAGAATATAATCAATACGATATCGGTATTGACCATCTGGTGATGTCCATGCGTGGAGTCTTTTCTTGTCGAGAGAGAGAGTTAACTTGACAATTCCCTGAGGTCTGGGCGGAAGACAACCCCCCTTCCCCCACCAGGCTTGCAAAACAAGTCCCACTGGTAATAGAACTCAAACCCGGTACAATTATGTCAGCACCCGCCTTGGGCCTGCCAGACCTTGCTAAGCCATTTACTTTTTACCTGACTGAAAAGGACAAGGTGGCTATGGGAGTGTTGTCCCAGACTATGGGACCTGAGACAGACCAGTGACTTATCTCTAATCAGCTGGACAATGTTGCCACTGGGTGGCTGGGATGCTTATGGGCAGTAGCCGCAGTTGCCTTACTGGTCCGGGAGGCAGCCAAGCTGACTTTGGACCAAGATTTGATCATGAAAGTCCCACATGAGGTCAACACTCTCCTGCGAGGGGACCCCCATAAATGGCTGTCAACATCCTGGATTACTCAATACCAGGGACTGTTATGTGAGAACCCGCATGTTACTACTGAGCCTTGTCAGGCCCTGAATACAGCCACTTTCTTTCTTGTGGGAGAAGGTGGGCCCTCACATGATTGCAAGGAAGTATGCCAGCAGACCTGACTTGAGAGACCAGCCAATCCGGGACCCAGATTTGGTCCTGTACACAATGGCACCAGCCTGCTGAAACAAGGACAATGACTGTCGGGATATGCAGTAGACATGGAAGAAACCACCGTTGAGGCTAGCTCTCTGCCATCACACTGGTCCACTCAGTGGGCTGAACTATATGCTCTAATCCAGGCCCTCCAGCTGTCAAAAGGACAAAATCTAAGAACCTGCCCGCAGGTCAATGCTGCCTTTTGGCACAGACAGAAACCTCCAGGGATTCAGGTAAAAGGCACACTGACCTTTGAACACCTGGAAGTGGACCTCACTGAAATGAAACCTCACCGACACTACCATTACCTGCTGGTCATAGTATGTCCGTTCTCGGGATGGGTAGAAGCTTTCCCTACCCAGACTGAAAGAGCATCAGAAGTAGTCTGGTGCCTGCTTAGGGAGATAGTTCCCAGATTTGGATTTCCTACCAGCATTGATCGGACAATGGCCCGGCTTTTGTAGCTGATTTAGTACAACAAGTAAGCAAAACTTTAAACATCAAGTGGAAATTACATACAGCATATAGGCCCCAGAGTTCTGGGATGGTGGAAGGAACCAACCGGACACTTAAAGAGACACTCTCCAAGTGGATCTTAGACACTGACTGTTCCTGGGTGGACTTGTTTCTGACGGCTCTGCTCAGACTCAGAATGACCCCACAGTCCCATGGCTCTTCTCCGTACAAAATTGTGTATGGGAGGCCCCCTCCCATAATAAGACAAGTGTCAACAAATTTGCCTCAGGTAAGGGGAGATGAGATTTCACAGCAGATGGAACAACTGAGTAAGGTAATAAATCAGGTAACTAAGTTAGTACAAGAAAGGGTGCCATTCCCCCTTGGGGAACAGATTCATGAATTTGTGCCCAGGGATCAGGTGTGGTCAAGGACTCCTTGGCCCCACATGGGAAGGGTCCATATACTGTTGTTCTAACCAGCCCTACTGCAGTTAAAGTTGCAGGTGTCACTCCCTGGATCCTCCACATGAAGGTGAAGAGGCCATACCACGCAGACCCAGAGGACGCCGAGTGGACTATACAAAAGGACCCCACTGATCCCCGCGAAACCAAGATTATCGTAAAGAAGAAAAAGAGATGAAGCTCTACAAGCAACTGCTGCTACAAGGACTTGCTGGTATCATCTTGAGATTAACCATACTTTCAGTACAAAGAGGACCTGTGCTATAATTAAAGTTGAATGTTGTGTATATATTCCTGATTTATCTGGCTATATATCAGCCACCCTAGATGACATGAAAGGTCAGGTAAAAGTTATGTCTGATGATAATCTTCCTTTTTGGACTTCGGTCCTATCTTGGGTGAAGGGTGATTGGTGGAAAATTATATTTACCATTGTTATAGTTGCCTTGATAGTTTTGCTTTGTGGACCCTTTATTTTACAATGTATTATGAACTTTGTAACACAAAAGTTGATGTCATTCTCCCAAATTGGAGGTCGGAGAGTCAGGGTGCAATATATACTTATGAATGATGCTCATACTATGAGTTAAGAGCATCAACAGAGGGGAATGAAGGAAGAAACAGACAGAACAGGCTCCATCCTGAAATCAGGATTCCATCTTGGGTCACACTATGGACTTTGAGCTATATGCCCAGTATCTATGGAAACGACATATCAACTGGAAAATCAGCCCCCCTGGATAGAAAAGCCCCAAGGCTCATACCTAGACTCTCTGTTGCCTAAAAGAATACCCTAATTATATGTATAACTGAATAGAAGCATAAATTCTATTATGCTTATTGGGGTATGAACACAGGTCTATTGATAATTGTCCACTGTTAACTACCTAGGCTTAAGGCATATGAATCATGGGTTATCTTTGATTGTCTCTTTCTTCTCCTTTGTTCAGACGACTTTCAGGGAATTTGGGGAGGTGGGTTTGGGCACATACACTTAGGGTATATAAGGTTTTCAGAAAACCTGGTTGGGGTCCTTGGCTAAGAGGAGACTCTGCCTTGGGCCTGCTGGTGTAATAGACCGCACTCCACTATCTGCATTGTCCTTCTGAGTGAGTTTGTTTCCCAGAACGTGTGGCTACAACACATGGACTATAGTCTGCCATAGTCCTCTATCCATGGGATTTTCCAGGCAAGAATACTGGAGTGGGTTGCCATTTCCTTCTCCAGGGGATCTTCCTGACCCAGGAATCGAACCCATATCTCCTGCATTGCCAATGGCTTCTTTTACCACTGAGCCACCTGGGAAACCTGATGGTAAACCCTGAGAATGTCTCATCTTCTCTGTATAATGCCCTTCTTCCTAACTCAGAACCACGCTGAGCCTTTCTAAGAAGATGAGCAGTATACAGTTTGCGCAGCCAGAGGAAGGAGAAGACCACCCAGAGAAGAGCAACTTACAGGATAGGAAAAAAGAAAGAAAAGGCTGCTTCTCAGCTCTTCAAACTCCAGCCAACGCACAGTCATGCTGGGCATACACAGCTTCAACTGTGTGCTGCTCCTTCCTTCCCCAGGTTAACCCACACACAGAGCAGGAATCTTGGAGATTAGGGAGAGATTAAAAACAAACCAAGAACACAGAACAGGGATTTCTCCTCCAGTCCCTATCTGGAGTCTGCTGCTGCAGTTTCTTACTTCACACACCCCATAGTTGCTGGCTGCCTAGCTCAGCATCACTGAAACGCTCATCCATTTCAACCATCAGGGAGGAACTTAGATTCCCTCTCTGCTCCTCCTAAATTTGTGTTCCTCTTTTCTAGCTGTTTTGAAAGTCACATTAAGCATCTTTTTCAGCCTCCTCCAGATGTAACAGGGAAGAACAGGGTCTGACTGTTCTTCCCTGTTATTTGGAGGCTGTTCCTCCAAGGAATTCAAGACTCT
>SJYQ01084880.1:120390-208026 GCA_006410935.1 Redunca redunca
GGTGCCAAGGACGGTCCATGTCCTTGGCCTTGCCTCTGCCAGCTTTGCAGTGTTGGCCTCAGCTGTGACCTGGGCATGGACACAGGTGCCCAAGCCTCCCAGAAGCCACTAAAGGAGGGTGTAAACACACTGTGTACACGACACTGTGTAAAACACAAGAATGTATTCCAGGGCCCTGGGGCTTCCAGGTACTGCCGTGGCAGGAGGGGTGTTGTCTGCCATTTGCTGTTTTTACACAGAAGAAGCCAAACACCTCTGCTTTTTTCCCTATATTTTTCTCCAAAGATCCTTATTGACAACATTGAATTTCTCTGTTGGCCCATCTATAAATAATTCCTTGAGGCTATTGCAAACACAGCTTCTTCTTCACCCCTACCCTGTATCTATCCATTTCTTTCCATTCAGACACCATGATGTCTACAGTCTTGGAAATAAATAGATCATCTTGTATAGTCAGATTACATTTTCTATTGATTTTGAAGGTGAGAGAGGCTGCCACCTAGAGAAGATAAAAGCTTTCATGCTTCAGGACCTTATAGCAGGCAAGTTCTGGGATAGAAAATTGTATAGAAAGGTAGTCACCTTACTAAAATTAATCACTAATCCAGGTTCATACTCACAAATTTATTCTTTCTGAGAATAACAGCATCGTGGTTAAGAGCTTGAGCTTTGGAGTCTGCCAGGAAATGGACCTAAGTTTAGTTCCTCAGCAGGGATCTGTGTGTCTTCATTTAACTTTTCTGAGTCTCAGTTTTCTCAAATTGATTGTGACTATTAATATCTCCCTCATGGGATAAGTGTATGGCTTGCATGGGCTATCATAGATTTAGCACTTTTCACAATATCTGGCATGTAGGTGTTCAAAGATGGTACTTTTCTGATTACCATATAATTACCACATTGTTTGCATTTTACCCCTGTATACATTTGTATTTTAAATGTATTTCTTGTGTCAATAAAAATGTAATTGGTTGATCTAAGAAAAAAGAGGAAAATTTTATTCAAGCCAAATTGAAGATTATAACCCAGGTACAGTGGGAAGCCCCAGTGATTCAAGACGTAAAGAATGTGCCTGCAGTGCAAGAGAAGTGGATTTGATCCCTGGGTCCAGAAGATCCCTGGAGAAGGAAATGGCAACCTAGCCCAGTATTCTTGCTTGGGAAACCCCACGGACAGAGGAGGCTGGTGGGCTATAGTTCATAGTGTCGCAAGGAGTTGGACAGGACAGAGCACACACCCAGGAACAGCATCTCAGAGCATTCTGAGAACTGTCCTGTCCATTAGAGGTCAAAGCGCAGTGATATAAGATTTTTGAGAAGAGCGCTGTACTTTAAATGGTATATTTCTGACAGCTGACAAAATCCTAGATCTGTAAGTACACAGTGGTGGGTCATTGTGACCCTTATAAGATGAAGAAGGAATGTTATCTTTTAAGGGATTATCTTATTGATGCTAGGAGAATGTTGCTGTTTATGCTTGAGCAGGTATTTCTGCCTATGGGGAGGTTTTGCTGATGCATAATGGAGATACACAGTGCACAGTAGGTGCGGGGAGAGGAGGCCAATAGGCCAAGAAAAATTTTTATGTTCAAATTTTTCTTGTCATAAAATATGAATTATATTTCTCTTTTAAGACTTTCTAAAGCGTCTGCCTCCAATGCAGGAGACCCAGGTTCAATCCCTCGGTTGGGAAGATCCCCTGGAGAAGGAAATGGTAACCCAGTCCAGTATTCTTGCCTAGAGAATCCCATGGATGGAGAAGCCTGGTGGGCTACAGTCCACGGGGTCACAGAGTCGGGCACGACTGAGTGACTTCACACAAAGTATATATTATATTCTTAGGTTCTGACCTGTACTTTTACTACTCTGTTGTTCATACTTGTTTTTTTTTAATGGAAACATTTCAGGTTATGGTTTTCATGTACTTTAGGATCATTTGCTGCATATTTTTCACTGATATCCTATAGAAAATATTTAGGAACTCATTGATTTCGTGAAAGAATTAGCTATCTGTGTTTATGTAAATAGTTTTCCTATATTCCCGCTTTAAATACATCAACACAGTAATCAGTCTTCTCCACGGAATGAAAGTAACATAAGCCAACCATCAAAATATTTTTAGGAATACTATGACAAGAATTAAAGTAAAAGAGCTCAAATCCCTAGAAGTTTATATTGGGGTATTTCTACAAATCTACATGCTTTCCATTATATCTGAGTCTGGAGATCTTAAGGTTAAACCAAGTCCACATTAGATTATACAGATAGAATCATTTAAATGGAAATGATGGTTCTTCAGCCAGGATGCTGAGACTTTTTTTTTTAAATTCCTGATTTCATTATTTATTTACTTTTGGCTGTGCTGGGTCTTTTTTGCTGAGAGTTTTTCCTCTAGTTGCTGCAAGGGGGGGCTACTTTCTTGTAGTGTGGGGGCTTTTTATTGCTGTGGCTTCCCTTGTTGTAGAGCACAGGATTTGTGGTGTGTGGGCTTCAGTAGCTGCAGCATGTGGGTCAGTGATTACGGCTCCCAGGCTCTAGAGCACAGGTTCAGTAGTCATGCATGGGCTTACTTGCTCTGTAGAATGTGGGATCTTCCTGAACCAGGGATTGAACTTGTGTATCCTGCACTGGCAGCCAGATCATTTACCACTGAGCCACCAGGGGAGCCTGATGCTGAGTCTTAATAAGATTTTATTTTGGTGATTCTTTAGCTCCTCCAATTACATATCTTTCTCCTTTCCCAATATTACTTTTTCCAATCTCTACTTCCTCACTTCTCTGCTCCATTTCAAGGCTAAGTATAATCAGTACTATTAAACTGAATTTCCATCCATCAGTAGCAGAGCTCTATAAATTCTCCAACTGAAACTCATTAGCAACTGTAAATATTCCGTAGTGTTTACATTACACTGTATTTTAACCTTATTTACATGGATATCATTCCCAACTTTATAAGCCATCATAACAGGTCACAGAAATTCGACAAAGAGAATGTCAGTTCCAAGGACTGTTACTATCATAAGGATAAGAGTTGAATATTCATTAGTGCCAGGAAATTAAAAAAATGTCCAGATATGCTCTGGTAATTTTGTTTGCTCCAAATGACACTAGCAAACATGTAGAGTATTATTGAAGAATATTTCCAGTTATAATTATATCAAATATAATTTTAATAAATTATTTCTAAAATTGATAGATTCTAACAAAATTGCATCAGCATGTTATTCAAAGTTATTAAACCTCAAAAGGAAAATATAATCAAAGTAAAATAATTATAAGGCATGTTAGGATTTGCTGAGTAATCTTTCCATTTAGAAGTGGATTTAGATAGTGGGGTACTAAGCCTGTATAACAGAGAGCCTTACATACACACGTTCATTTAGTCTTTCATGTTAATTGATTTAGAGGGACAAATATTGATGTTTGCTCTGCAAAGAAGCTTTAAAAACTCTTCTCAACCTTAAATTTTATAATTCAAGAGTTATAACTTAAAAAAACAAGTTGTTTTTTTTTTTAATGTGGATGTGACCAAGATGCTGATTATTATCTGAGTGCTACATCACATCCATTCTCCAGGTTTCTAACTTGATCTGGGCCTGGGAGGCTGACCTCTATGGATTTCATCCCCAGGGTTTGCCCTAAGATCTCCTGTTGAGTTGGGTTGATGAAAGTTTGGAGTACAGGAAAAATATGCCAAGGGACTCTGAGTTAGAGTCCCTGGCTGAGACCCTGACTTATGCTGGTCTCAAGAGTGATCCTCAAAATGGAATTCTCAGGTTGTAATATTCACATACTTGAATGCATAAATACCATCCTTGTTGGGAGGCAATGGCATATAATAACATCACATTACTCAAATTGTCATTAAAGGTGGCAGGGGATGGAATATGGGCCTTCACCAGTGGCTCAGCAGTAAAGAATCAGCCTGCAATGCAGGAGACTTAGAAGACTCTGGTTCGATCCCTGGGTTGGGAAGATACCCTGGAAGAGGGCATGGCAACCCACTCCAGTATTCTTGCCTGGAGGATCCCATGGACAGTGGAGCCTGGCCGGCTATAGTTAATGGGGTCACAAAGAGTAGAACGTGACTGAAGTAACTTAGCACAAATGTATGTGATAGAGTACAGGGAGCGAACAAAGTAGTGAGGGACCAAATAGTCTTCCACTTAGTTGATATGGCAACCATGGGGTGGATTGTGGAATGGACTGGACACTTCTGGGTACTCTGGAGAGTGTACATTAAAAGATAAAGTCTAGAATTCCCAGTTCAAAACACTAGTCAATGGAAAATTCCAGTAGCTCAATAAACCTGAAACACCAAGGACTCAGATTTTGCAGGCAAAAATGTTTGGGTAACTCCACCAGATAAAGAATTCTGTTCAGCCAAGACGCTGGTAGAAAGTAGAGGAATGAGTGGTAAAACACATAAGCTGTTGTTACTGGTTTTGTAGCCAACTACAAAAAGCTTTCCCAGCAGTTTTAAATGAATTGTTTTCCTCTTTTTCCTTCTTATATTTTATGAAAAGTGTCAGTGGTGGCTAACATCACAGTCTAGATTCCAGGGGTGGGAAATATGACAGAACTGACATCACTCAATCATGACACTACGGCTGATGAGATTTTGTGTTTCTCCTGTACAGGGTTCACAAGTTCTTCATTTAGGCAAAGGTCAAGGGTAAAAGCTGAATAGCAAAATGAATGGACTGTATGCTTTATTCTCTGTTTGCGTACCCCCACATTACACTTTGATCCATACCATGCTTTTTACCCTCTGTGTGTCAGACACTGACCTCTATGGATTCCATTATCAGGCTTCCCTTGTCCTTTGGCCTCTAGCTGGGTTTGGCCAAAGAGAGACAATAACAGGGTATTGGGAGGTGAAAAGAAAAGCATGTTGGGTTACTTATTCCCTTTGCACCTTTACTTTTGCTTGGCCAGAGTTGTGGCAGTGGCTGTGTTCTATAGCTACAGCCTTCAGTTCCTCTTCTATGGTCCCAAACATTTTCTAGTTTAGGGAGATACTATTCCCATTCCTGTCCCTTTGGTTGTGAAGTAGCAATGATCTGCCACTCTTGCTGATGATCCCTGAGTGTTTCACTAAGCCTTGCCCATACTTCTTTCATGGAACTCTTTCAGTTACAGTCTTTGTGTTTGCCATTTTTTTCCTGCTAGTACAACAATATACCATGGAAGGAAGAAAAAAAATTGAAAGGGACTAGATGAGGATAGCCATTGGCAGTGGGATGCACCTACAAGTGGAGAAAATGAGGCTAAGAAAGCAGAGCAGAGAACGCAGAGAATATGGCACAGACAACGGTTGGTATCCTAGATGAACACCAATCAGATCGTACCAATAAGTAGTGGTGTTAACTGATAGGCATGTGGGGTAAAGGAGGTGAGAATCCAAGTGAAGTTAGTCTCTGGAAGAACCTCCTAGCCAAGTGGACAAAGTAAATGAATCAGGATTTTCAGGGATCAGGGCTTCAGGCACCAGAATTCTCATCTCTGTTTGGGACTTGGCAAGTGCACAGAAAAGCTTTGGTTTTGATAACAGTTTTTGAACAGATTACCAAACACTGTTCATTTACTTCATACACTAGCTTGTTTTTTCATCCATTCATCAAATATGTATTGAATTCCTTTTATACTACAGGTCCTGAGTTGGACACCAAAGCTATAAATAAATGTGTGTAAGATATATTATCTTACTTCATGGGATTCACAACTCACCAGGAGCTGAAGACATGTATGAATGTAACCAGTACTTGGTTACTAAACATCTTTTTGTGGGTATATCCTGTAGGTACCTCATACTTGATATGCATGCAAACTTACTCCTTATTTTCTAAAAGCACAACTCTCTTCCACTCTCCATTTCATGAATAGCAGCACAGCTACGACCTTGTTTCAGAGTTGACCCCTTGGCCCATTGGAGTCAATCATTCTTTTTTTTCTAAAATCTGTTTTGTATACATTCTTAGAGCATTTTTCTTACTTATGCATCTGGTGAGCAGCCAAGGTTGAGAAACTACTGTATTAGATATAAATTCTTCCTAAACTGAGGTCATAATTGGTCCATAGAGAATGGAGTCAGCTGTATCTTGTAGGGGGAGTGTATGTGTGTTTGTGTATATCCAGGAAAGAGAAGAGTCCAGTATTTCTTGCTAAGTTGTATATATGGAGCTGGCGGTGCTTGTTGGAGATGTCAGAGACATAGTGTGTGATTAGTTGTTCAACCATGGAGTCTCAGGATGATATTATTTGTAAGAATCTCCACATTCAAGCTGTCCTCATTGTTATCAGCACTCTGGGATCTTAGGGACTGACTTGTACAGATTGAACTCAAAAGCCAAAAATGTCAATTTATTATTATTTTTTATAAGATACACACATGTCATTGCCTGATAGTGTATTCTGTCCTGTGCAGGGAAGTCTGATTATAACTGGATGCAATCCTCTCTACAGAATTGAATGTAGCATAAAGAAAATAGGTTTCAGCTTCGGCCCCTCCCTTACTTGAGCCCTGTGAGTGCTGGGCTTGACTGGGAACTGTAGATTATTCCCAGTAGAGAAGGGAAGCTAGAGTTGAAACCAGGAAATATTTCTATGTAAACATTTTTGGTAAATTGCCTGAAGAAATCTCAGAAGAATGGAACCTGAATTTTCAAGCCCCTAATAATTCATCATGAATTCTTTTCTTAGTATAAATAAGAATTCATTACTATACTTAATTTTAAATTTATAATTTTGTCTTTTTTATTGAAGAAGTTCCAACAGATGGTATCTCAGGCTCCCCGCAAATCTGGACCTGTCCCTGTGTCTCTAACATGGGGATCTGGGCACTGCTGGCCTGACCAGATGATTCTTTCATGGGCAAGATTCTGTTTACCTTTTTGGTTCCATGCATCTCACAGTTCTGGGGTTATCGTTTCATTGCTTCAGGCAGAAAACAAGCAATTAAGTTACAGCTTGTTTACATGATTGTATCCCATAGAGATCTTGAGAGGAAAACAGGATCTCCTGAAAGGGACCTGGAAAATCCCTTCAGTGATTCATTTAAAAACAATTCCTACGTCTTACCTGGTGGTCTTGTGGTTAAGAAGCTACCTGTCAATGTAGGGGATATGGGTTCGATCCTGGTCCAGGAATATTCCACAGGAGCCACTAGGCCCAGGCACCATAGCTACTGAGCCAGACAGCCTAGAGCGTGTGCTTCACAAGAGCAGCCACCACAACGAGAAGCCCATGTCCTGCAATGAAGCCCTCCGTTTTAGTGCTAGTCATCTGTTTCATTTGAGGGTGATACTTGTCTTTTCACTCACGTTGTCAGGCTAGTGTACCCAGTATACCATATATAATAATCGCAACACTACTATTTTCAAGATAGTACTCACCAGTGAAAACTTTGATATGTTTTTTGTCAATCTACCTCATGAAGAAGCATGGGTTACAGAAGACTCGTCAGAGATGAGTGACTAAAAATGTTTGTTTCCACCATTCTCTTTTCATATAGGCATTTTTGTACGCAAAATAGTTTTGCTAAATGAGTCTGCAGAAAATACAGGTATAAGGGCGTTTCTTCAAAATCCATAGGCATAGGTCTTTTAAAAGTAGAATCAACCAGTCTCAGTGAACCTGTATTTCAGGTTGATTTTAGAGCTCACAATGAAGCTGTAGCTCAGTTTCATTTTCTTTAGACATTTAGAGCAAACAACCTTGGAAAGATCAATTTAAAGAAATGATCTTGATTTAAATTCCTGCTGATACAGTTAGTGTATGTTTCTACCTTCTTCATTCATTGCATGATTTTACTTTTTTGTGTGTATCCTCAGTGAAACATGAGCAATCACCATAAAATCAGGGGACAATCTGGCTGTTTGATGAATTAAGTCTGTACTAGGTTCCCAAGGGCCTCTGTAACAAAGTAGCAATGACTAGGGATGTTGTTCAGTCACTAAGTCGTGTCTGACTCTGTGACCCATGAACTACAGCGTCCCAGGCTTCCCTGTCCTCTATCTCCCTGAGTCTGCTCATGTCCATTGAGTTGGTGATGCTATCCAACCATCTCATCCTCTGTTGCCCCCTTCTCCCCTTGCCCTCAATCTTTCCCAGCATCAGGGTCTTTTCCAGTGAGTCAGTTCTTCACATCAGGTGGCCAAAGTATCGGAGTTTCAGCTTCAGCATCAGTCCTTCCAGTGAATATTCAAAGTTGATTTCCTCTAGGATTGACTGGTTTGATCTCCTTGCTGACCAAGGGATTCTCAAGAGTCTTCTCCAATACCACAGTTGAAAAGCATCAATTCTTCGGTGTGCAGCCTTCTTTAAGGTCCAACTCTCACATCTGTACATGACTACTGGAAAAATCATAGCTTTGCCTATACAGATCTTTGTTGGCAAAGTAATGTCTCTGCTTTTTAATACGTTGTCTAGATTTCTTATAGCTTTCCTTCCAAGGAGCAAGCGTCTTTTAATTTCATGGCTGCAGTCACTACCCACAGTGATTTTAGAGCCCAAGAAAATAAGATCTGCCACTGTTACCACTTTTTCCCAACTATTTGCCATGAAGTGATGGGACAAAGGGACTTAGAGCAACATAAATTTATTGCTTCACAGCTCTAGAGACCGGAAGTCTCCTATCAAGGTGTTGACCAGGCTGTGGTCCCTCCGTAGGCACTATGGGAGAATCCTTCCTTGCTTCTTCAAGTTCCTAGTAGTTTCTGGGGTTCCTTGGCTTGCAGTACTAGAACTTCACCTCTGTTTCTGTCATGGCTTCTTCCCTGAGTGTGTCCTTTTTTTCTTTTTAATTTGTTCGGCTGTTCCAGGTCATAGTTGTGGTACCTGAGGTTCTTTTTAAGTTGTGGCATGTGGGATGTGGGATCTAGTTTCCTGACCAGGGATCAAACCTGGGCCCCCTTGCATTGGGAGCCAGAGTCTTAGCCACTGGACCACCAGAAAAGTCCCCTGTGCCCTTTTCTTTTAAAGACCTATTGTGATGGATTTAAGCCATCTGAATCAGGTATGATCTTGTTTTGATTCTTTCCTTCTTTTTATCTGTAAAGACTCTATTTCCAGATAAGGTCACATTTCAAGGTTCTGGGTGAACATGAATTTTGGGGCAGGAGGGTGCCATTCAATCCACTACAAATCCTTTCAATTCCATTAGGTGCTAGGAATGGAGTTCCCTCCCTGACAAGAGAGATGGTATTTCCCTGTTGTGGGCTCAGCAGGTGGCACAGCCAGGCATCCGCCAGCTTTCATGGCAGCCGAGAAGCTGAGTATGTAAGCAGGCCAGGTAGCCTGTGCCCTAAAAAGAGGCAAGAAAGAAGCAGAAGTGGTTTCTAGCAGTGAAAGTTTTCTTGAACTTAATTCCTTCTTAAAATTCAACAGAGGTTCTAAGATGTGGGTATCATCCCCCAGCCTTTGCTATCTTTGTTGTTCCTTGAAATCCCTTTCTTTTCTCTTCTCTCTGGCAACTCATTCTCCCGTCTCCCTCACATTGGACTTGTGCCCAATGGGTAAAATTCGCCTTAAGCCTTCTGCTCCTGGGCTCTCACTTTCTACCCACTTCATTCTTTATCTTTGTTTTCTCCACTCTTCCTCATTTTGTTCCTGTTTCATCCTTGGTCTAAATCTATTTCTTTCACAAAACTGCACAGATCCCTCAGACCCAAGTGGGTGTAGTGCGGGCAGTGGACACTGGAAGTTTCCAAAGGTAGAGCACAGGTCTTAGCCTCCTAAGAGTTTATTCATTGGTGTGGTGTTTGTCTTGACACAACTTTGACACTGGGCATTTAGCCTCTTAGGGTAGGGATTGTGTTTATTTAAACTATGTTTACAAAGTAGCTAAGAAATATTTGGAGTTAGCCCGCATAAATGGGCCCAGGAAATAATCTCTTTATGGAGCAAATTCGTGTCTTTCACACTTTTGCCTTGGTTTTGTTTTAGGTCTTTCAATGATAAATGAGAATGATGGACAAGCCTGTGCCCTGTCATGGGCAATGTCCACATTACACCATTCAATGGGAGCACCTTCCTTTGATGTTCTTTCTTCCTTTCAAATTTTATTATGTTTGTTTCTGGGGAGCTATACAGATGGTAATGATCATGAGAGTCAGTTCAATGTCAGGGATACATTCTTCACCTGACTTCCTGCTTCCTGATGTGACCTTGTCTATGCTGAGTTTATTTTTCCTAGCTGCTGCTTCTTATACTGTAGAAAACAATATGTATATTCTTTTCTTCTTCCTGTCTCTAGAGTGAGATGACTACAGTAAAGGATTGGTTTTATCCTTTCTCTAACCCAAACCAGGACTAGAATGAGAAAACCTTGACCCTCCTGCCTCCTCATCTTGGCCTTCTGTTTATCTCCAGCTCAATTACACTGATGATGACTCCAGAAAAACTGCACTTGTATTTTATTTTTGCTTTAAATACTTCCTCCTTTCTTCAATCTTTTCTCAGTCCTTTAAGACATCTTCTCTTTTAAGATTTTCATACAAACAAGGCTGAGAGGAGGAACACTGGTTTTTCTTCCTTGATTTGAATATGTTTTAGTTACATTTGAATATATTAGATTCATTATTTGCCAGGGAGATATATTCCAAAATATATTCCAAAATTTGCATTTCCCCGATTTGCTTGTATTGCCATAACATATAATTGTTTCCCAATTTATAAAATGCAGAGATGTGGAACTGGAAATATAGAAGTCCTTGTAGACTTATAATAACAATTACTAAGCAGGTGGTCAACAGATGAGCAGCAAGCCTGTCCAGTGAGTTAAGCCTTGTTGCATGACTCTTGAGGGATGTTGTGAACTCTTGGGGATTTTGTGAAACCAACAAATGTTGATCCTGGGCCTTGGAATTTTCTTACAAATTTTTTTTCAGGGAGGCTCCTTAAATAATGATAATGGTAATGGCAGAGGAGATGAAATAAAAAGTAGTTTTCTCTACTTTATTCATCTAAGGTGGGGGCAAATATAATCCCCCAAGCCATCACTATCTCCACCCAGAACCTGTTTGCAGGCATTGTGATTTTTCTGTGGATGATTCCTGCTCTTATCTTACCTAATCATATTTTTTAATTTCTTGGTGGTAAAGGAGGTATGTTTCCTTCCCAAGATAATTTGGGAGTTAAGCAACAATAGTAATTGTCACTTAGAAATTTTTCTTTCCTAAACTACTTCTTATTTTAAACAATATAAGACTTGGTACTTCCTGTCAGTAAGAGATTTATTTATAATAAGTTGAATATCTTATTAGGGTGAGTGATATAGGTGGTACTGTGAAATTTACTGATCATGTGAGAAATACAGAGTATTGAGAGATCAGTAGATCAAATGTCCACCTCTTTTCTTTCTATGGCAAAGTTCACATAAAATTGAGAATGAGTTCTGAATACAAAGAAAGGAGTGCATGAAACAGAGTAAAACAGTAAACCCCAATAATAGTTCATGCATATTGAGTATGTCCATCACTAATCTTCTTGAGAACGTTATGATGTTTCCCAATGTCCTGATGGGAAAACGACTTGCTAGAGAGTTGGTGAAGGAGGGATGAAGTCTAGGTCTGGCTCACTGTAATGCTCACGTGCCTAACTACTACCCTTATGGCCTCTCAGGAAGAACAGAACCAAAGTAAGGAACAAGGGAAGAAAGTCAAAGAATGTGGAGAAAGAGAGGCAACTGGAGTGGCCTAGACACAACTTTCCAATTTGAAGAGTATTGACCTAGCACCCCACATGGGCGGAAGGATTCTCCCTTATTGAAGGAGTCTGAAGGATTGACTGTAGAAGTCCTATGAAAGCATTTTAGGTGTATCCAAGCCTTGTTTTCCTTGCATCTATTGTCTCTCAATTGTGAAGAAATTTCTGATACATGTCACACTTATTACAACAGTCACTATGATGAAAAACCTTTGAATTCTCCCATTTTAAGGATGAGTATTTATCATGTGCATAGTTTGCAAAATCCTTGAGCACCATAAACATCTGAGTGATGGTTTGGAATTCAAAGGAAGGATTTTTTTTTTTTTGGCCAGGTTAATATTTCATTACCAGGTCAAAAGTGCACAGGATTTCAAAATAAAGCAAAGAGAGAGCTAATGGAGCATCACCGGCTCCAGAGTCACCACAATCCAGGAGCCTTTCCTGGCTGTGCCCATTTCAGTTCAGTTCAGTTCAGTTACTCAGTCGTGTCCGACTCTTTGCTACCCCATGAATCGCAGCACACCAGGCCTCCCTGTCCATCACCAACTCCCGGAGTTCACTCAAACAAGTCCATTGAGTCCGTGATGCCATCCAGCCATCTCATCCTCTGTCGTCCCCTTCTCCTCCTGCCCCCAATCCCGCCCAGCATCAGAGTCTTTTCCAATGAGTCAACTCTACGCATGAGGTGGCCAAAGTACTGGAGTTTCAGCTTTAGCATCAGTCCTTCCAAAGAACACCCAGGGCTGATCTCCTTCAGAATGGAGTGCCCATTTAGGGATGCAGTTTTGATAGTTTTCCCTTAAGTGTTCCACCATTTGCAGGGTAATTCACGATGACCAACCATTCATTTCAACAAGCATGTCTTGAATACCTTTTGCATTGAATATGCTCCTTTGAACCTTCTAGAACTCCTGTCTCCTCTGTACCTGCTCTGTCTCTGAAGGGTTGACCTTTATGGACTGTATACCAGCCCTCTGGCTTTCCTTGTGTCTAATTTGTAGAAAGCACTAGCAGGAGGTGGGAGGGCAGGAGAAGGAAGTAGGGTCATTCATTTTATGGGCTGGGGTTCTGCAAACTATGACCTGGCTCCAAATCTAGCCTGCAGTTAATTTATACAAATAACGTTTTATTGGCACACAGCCATGCTCATCCATTTAAGTACTGTCTGTGGCTGCTTTTAGTCTCCAAATGTCAGAATTGGCGAATTGTGACAGAGATTTAATGGCCTGCAAAAAATTAAAAGATGCTTACTCCTTGGAAGAAAAGTTATGAGCAACCTAGATAGCATATTGAAAAGCAGAGACATTACTTTGCCAACAAAGGTCCATCTAGTCAAGGCTATTTTTTTTCCAGTGGTCATGTATGGATGCGAGAGTTGGACTGTGAAGAAAGCTGAGCACTGAACAATCGATGCTTCTGAACTGTGGTGTTGGAGAAGACTCTTGAGAGTCCCTTGGACTGCAAGGAGATCCAACCAGTCCATTCTAAAGGAGATAAGCACTGGGTGTTCTTTGGAAGGACTGATGCTAAAGCTGAAACTCCAGTACTTTGGCCACCTCATGCGTAGAGTTGACTCATTGGAAAAGACTCTGATGCTGGGAGGGATTGGGGGCAGGAGGAGAAGGGGACGACAGAGGATGAGATGGCTGGATGGCATCACCGATTCGATGGACGTGAGTTTGAGTGAACTCCGGGAGTTGGTGATGGACAGGGAGGACTGGTGTGCTGCAATTCATGGGGTCGCAAAGAGTCGGACATGACTGAGCAACTGAACTGAACCGAACTGAAAGGCTAAAATATTAATTTTCTGGTTCTTTACATAAAAAAAAGTTTATTGACCCCTGCTTTAGATAAATCCCTCTTTGGGCAGGGTTATTGATTCCTTAGGCATCTCCATTCCTGTCAAAAGTCACTACTGTCTGGTGGCTTTCCCTATAGCTTCTGTGACAACCCAGGTAGAGCTCTTTCTGTGTTCTGGTAACTGTCTCTTCCTCTGGACCTATTAAGGCCTACAGGTATCTCACTGTTTCTAGTCTTGGGGAGCAAGTGGACATCACCATCTTTTATTTGTTGCCCTCCTTTATCCCTGCATACACTTCTTTCATGTCTCCTAATTTACCCAATTGAAATGACAGAGAACTACAGATAAATAGACAACAAGAGACTTTGGGAAAATAAATAGTAATTGTCTGTTTCTTAGCTAGATGCTTGGCAGAGCACTTTGGACATCATCTCATTTTAGATCCCTGCAATAACCCTTGAAGTAGTCCCTATTACTTTCCTATTAATAGAAAAGGAAACGTAGGTTTCTTTGAAAACTAAGTAGCTTGTCCATGATTTATATTTCAAGGAGGAAAAGTAAGGATTCTGATCCAGGCTTTTAATCTTAGGAGATAACAAAGGACAGATTGTGGTCCACTATTCTTTTCAGGCTGGTGTTGTTGTCTAAATAAAGCTGAAATGGCTGATTTTGGCCATATCTTGAAGGAACTCAAACATTGTATGAAGGACCGTGGGCAAAAGAGTCTGGGCATGACACACTAAACAGAAGTGTGTATCTCCTGGAAAAAAAGTTTTGAACTCATGACTATCACATTTGTTTAGTGATATGCACTTGCCAAAGTATTTTCACAGCCTCATAACAAGCCTGTGAAGCCAGATGACAATTCTTGGAACAGTTATAGAGTTCAGCACACTGAGACTGAAAGATTAAGTATAGCATATCCACACCCAATGAGTATTAAGAATTCATGCATATGTCAGAAAGTCCAGTGTTCTTTAAAAGCCCTGACTAGGGTTTCCCTGGTGGCTCAGTGGTAAAGAATCTGCCTGCCAGTGTAGGAGACATGGGTTTGATCCCTAGTCTGGGAAGATCCCACATGCCGCAGAGCAATTAAGCCTGTGTGCCACAGCTGTTGAGCCTGTGCTCTAGAGTCCGGGAGCCTCAGCTACTGAAATCTGAGAGCCCTAGGGCCCATGCTCGCAACAAGAGAAACTACTGCACTGAGAAGCCCATGTACCTCAAAGACAGAGTAGGCCCCACTCTCCTCAAGCAGAGAGAAGCCTGTGCGCATCAAAGACCCAGCACAGACAAAAAAAGAAGAGAAAAGAAAGGCCTGGATAAGTGGCCCTGGAAGACAGGAGAATATCCATTTTGTGAAGACTAGCTGCAGCTCTAGAAGCTGAAAACCGAAGTCCATCTGTGGTCTTCCTAGGGTGTCAGTGGCCAGAGGGTAATATTTCCTTCTGTTTTGGAAATTTTCTCCAACATGTACTTTTCTCATACCTGCCACAGCTGGGTTCCAACTCTCATGTCAACAATATTGAACCTAGAACATTTTTATAAACTCCACTCATATCTCCAATTACAAAGAAAATTAGAGCCCTCTCCGGAAGTTGAGTTTTCCCTCTGTATCTTTAGCTTTACATCGCCAAGATCGTATTCCTAATCATTCCTCTAAAGCCTTTCCTTCTTGCTATGTTTCTCTGCACTGTTCTCAGTATCATCTGCTTCCTAATCACCAATTAGCCAAACTTGAAACACCAAATTTGCTTCAGTTCTTCCTCTAACCTGTCATCCTCACCCGTAGTGTTGACTCTGTCCTTTTAAAGTTTTTACTATCATTTTTACTCACATCCCTTCTATACACTACCTAGACCATATTCCCTTAAGCACGCGACTCTGATCATCACATTGATTTGAGCAAAAAACCTCTGGGCCTACACACTATTTATAAGAATAAAGTTCAATGTGAAATTATTAAATTCATTAATGAAAATTAATATTCATTGGATGTGGACACACAACACTTAATTTCCCAGTCTCCGTTTGCTGGACTCTAAAACTGCTCTAAGAACGGACATCAGGCTTCACAGTTTTGTTGTGAGGCTGTGAAAATGTTTTGAGAAGTGCATATTGCTAAACGAGCGTAATATACATGAGTTTGAAACCCCTCCACCCCCAGGAGATATACCCATCTGTTGAACGTGTAATGTTCGGACTATTTCCTTCACCGTCTCCGCCTGTCCCCTGCTGCGAACAGTTACAAAGTTGGTCAATAACCATCCTGGAAGGACGTGAGGTCCCCGGCTACCGACGTAGGTCAGAGATCTAAAAAGGCAGAAAGATTTTCGGGGTGGAGCTGGGGCAGGGTATGACCTAGTACCTGGCAGCGCCGCCGATTGGCGGAGAAGAAGGTTGTTCCCTCAGGAAGGGCGCTGATTGGCTGCGGACGAGGAGTCATGACGTCCCAAGAAGTTGAGCAAACAACTCCTCCTCACCGCCTGCATCCCAATTTCGCCTGGGAATTTGGAGCCTCCTCTCCCCGGGCCCGGGAGCTCAAAGTCGGCGGAGACCGGACGAGGTGAGGGCGGGTGGGGTGCCAGGAGGAGCTGAGCTGATGGGCAGTGGGCTCAGCCTGTGAGATGAGTTTGGAGACCGCTAGCGGGGCTCTGCCTATCCGCCCGGAGGTGCGGGCGAGTGTTCTGCCTACTCCTCCCTGCGGCGCTGGGGACCCGGGAGCTCCGCGGACGCCGGCCGTTGCCGGGACAAGAGTGGGGAAGAGCGTGAAGAGCGTTCGGGCCTCCTCTCCAGGCCCCCCTCCGAGCGTTTCCCTGCGGACGAGGAGTGGGAAGTCGGGGGCAGTGGGCGCAGCCCCGGAATTGCTGTATAGGCAGGAGAAGGGATGGCAATGTGGATTTCTTTTTTGGCTAGGGCTGAGGTGTGGGGCGGTTGCTGGGGAGTAAATAATTGGTATTGAAGTTGTAGAACAAAGCCTCTGTTAATTCTTGGACTGTGTGCTTATTTAGATAGGCGGCTGCGGCGGGTGGCTGACGGGTGGCGGCGGGCACTGCCCCTCCCGCCCAGCACGCTCGCACCCCCAAGCTTTCTTTCGGCGCAGTTACCGGTTGACCTTTTCAGCCCCTGGCCTGCTTAAACAAATTCGGATCACAAACTTATTCACACTGGCCATATGTACCTAACCTTTCTCTGGGATGCGGGCCATCCCCCTCCATCCTCTGCTGCTGCTGCTGCTAAGTCGTTTCAGTCGTGTCCGACTCTGTGCGACCCCATAGACGGCAGCCCACCAGGCTCCCCCGTCCCTGGGATTCTCCAGGCAAGAACACCGGAGTGGGTTGCCATTTCCTTCTCCAGTACACGAAAGTGAAAAGTGAAAGTGAAGTCGCTCAGTCGCGTCCGACTCTGTGCGACCCCATGGACTGCAGCCCACCAGGCTCCTCCATCCTCTGACAGACAGGAAAAGTGCGAAAGTTGGATGTTTGGATATCAGCGTCTCCGGAATTTCTGAGACCCTGCAGGCGCTGTGCGAGCCAGTTGGAGAGTTCGCCCGCGGAGGGGGCGCGGTTAGAAGCAGTTAAATACCCTATTTAACTCAGTGGGGTTAAATGCCCTGGGTACTTCTGGAAGCAATATGCTTTCCAGGTACTGATTTTAGGAGAGTGGAAGTGGCTTGTGGCGTGGGGAGAGGGAGAGAGTGTGTTTAGTAACTCGAACGAAGACGAGCATTTTTTGATGTTGTGGGTCGTCAGTTATTCGGCTGTGAAAATGTAATTGATTAGGGCGACCTAGCTGTGCACAGGAGTGAACTCTCATCAACTTTGACATATGGCTTTCATAAACTCTATATTGAAAAAACAACAACAACACAACAACAAAAACCAACCATGACACTTGGTGTGGACTGCTTCTATATATGTATGTGTGTTGTGAACTCCTCTCACTCCCTCTCCCCCTTTTTTGCTATAAAGAAGAGTGAACTTATGGGCCACAGGATGATCTAGCTGTGTAACCTGTTGGCCCTTCTGCAAAGTGAGCTAGGAGGACAAAGGTTTAAGTCAATGTCCCCAAGTGACTTTCCCACTCTCCAGAAAATCCTATTTGTTATCAGCCTCGCTTGTTTTTGGTGACAGCATCATCAGAACTCTGATTTATTTGTAATTGAAAATGTATACCATAAGTAACCAGTCCTCTAAGCATTAGCAAGATTTTGGAAATGATCTTTGGTGGGTAAACAATCCCATTTAACACAAAACTTTCATTTTTTCCAAATATTCTTGTATTAATTTTCTCATAGAGATAACACTACAAAGAGTGACAAGTTTCTGTGGTGAGGCCACAAAAAATTCTATGGAATTTATGGAATCACAGAAATGCTGTATATCTGGAATGGAAAGTAATCAACGATGTTATTACCATATTCATAGAATTAAGATACAGTCGATTATAAGATGTATCCTCTTTTCAAGGATGCTAAAATGTGAAAAAAAGTAATTTAAATTTGATGAAATATAGTATTAAAATGATAACTTCTTATCTTGAACCCTCATGCCTGAAGGGTGAAGGTAAAGAGAAGGCTTACTGGGCTTTTTAAATTTTTTTTTCTAAAAAAGTAAGAAGAGGGAGGGATGAACATGGAGTCATCGTGAAGGCCTCCCCACAGTGTGACCCAGAGGAAGGGAAAGGGATGTCCCACTGTCAGGGGTGATGGATGGCTGCGTTTACCTTTGAAGAGAGGGCAGCCTTGCAGCCTTTTGCTTAACATTTACTGAGTGTTTATGACATGCAAGGCAGTGCTCAGCACTTTATGTCTATTAGTGCAAGTAAACTTCTCAATAACCCTATGAGGTAGGTATAAATCCCATTTTGCAGGTGAAGTACAGACAGATTAAGTTACTCACCAAGATCTTTGAATAAGTGGGAAGCTGAGGAACCCAGGCCATTTATGGAGGAGAGTAGTCAGAATTTTTTGTGAGGTATCCCCCTCCTATTTTTGGCTCCTGGTCACTGCAGTTAATGCAGGTAACTTAGGTGAATATCCTGTCTTTCTCCACAGTGCTTTTGGTATTTTGTTTCCCTGTTTGTGTACTTTGGCTGGATCTTCATGAGTCAGAGTGCCTATTTACGTCCTAAAATTTGAATACCTTTGTAATCCACAGTGTCCAGTCATTTAATGTTACTTATTTAATACTTAATGTTGTTGTTCAGCTGCTAAGTAGTGTCCGACTCTTTGCAACCCCATGGACTGTCCTTTACTGTCTCTGGGAGTTTGCTCAAATTCATGTCCACTGAATCAGTGATGCCGTCTAACCCTCTCATCCTCTATATACTATACTTAATAGAATCATCATATTAAAGCTGAAAGGATGTTAGCATTATATTCCAGCCTGAATTATGAAATTGAAGTCAAGGAAGGAGTCCCATATCTAGTTATATGTCTCAGCAACCAGATCTGGATTTTAATACCATTTTTATTTGTATTTCATAATATTCATTGATCTATGAGATCTTGACAAGAGATTAGATCTTTTGTGAGCCTTGTTGGGCCAGTGGTAAATATGAATCCCTGTTCTTATTCATGAGTCTGTTTTGTTTGCTTCACTGCTCTTTATGACATTCATTTAAATCTGCTCATTTGTTTATTCATTCTTTCACCAAATATTTAAGTTCTCTTGTAGGGAAGGCACTGGAAATATAGAGATGAGGAAAAGAATTCATTTCTTCAAAGAATTTATAGAGTTTAACAAAGGGACAAATTAAGCAAATAAACATTGTGGATAAGACTCCAATTCAGAACTAACTTTACATTCCATCTCAGTGAAGCTACATTTGTAAGGTAGAGACCAGGAGGCTGGTAGGTGGTATTATCTTTGGATGACTTTGAGTAGTTGATGGGCTTTCCTGGTGGCTCAGACAGTAGCTGATGGACTTGAGAACACATGATAATCTTAGATCAGGTCAATTAACACTAACAGATACGCCTCCCCCTCCAAGTCTACTTGTTTTTACTTCTAGTTAACTATTTTGTAACGGGACTCCCTGGTGGCTCAGACGGTAAAAGCATCTGCCTACAATGTGGGAGACCTGGGGTCAATCCCTGGATTGGGAAGATCCCCCTGGAGAAGGAAATGGCAACCCACTCCAGTATTCTTGCCTGGAAAATCCCATGGATGAATGGAGGAGCCTGCAGGCTATATTCCATGGGGTCCCGAAGAGTCCTACAGGACTGAGAGACTTTCACTTTCACTGTGTAACTAGTTTAACATTAAAAGAATATAGCTATGCAACAGGAAATAGAAGTATGGAGGACGGTGTTCAAGCCTCATGTTCATGCCTCGTTCAAGTCTCATTCATGTTCATGTTCAAGCCTTGTTCTAACAAGCCTTGGGGTTGAGGTACTTGGAAGAGTTCTAGGCTATCACTAGGTGTTCTGTTAACTTGGAACTCTTATGAACCTCTTCAGGATCATTATGGTCTGGATGCCAAATATGTAGTGTGGGCGAAGACTCATGGTCATGCAGTTGCTTGCCCTTATTGTATCAGGGCTTCCTGGGAAACTACAGCTTTTATTTTTTATTTTTTTAATTTAAAAAATATATTTATATATTTGGCTGTGCCAGGTCTTAGTTGCAGCACACGGGATCTACCATCTTCTTTGCGGCATGTGGGATCTTTAGTTGTGGCATGTGGGGTCTAGTTCCCTGACTAGGGATTAGACCTGGGCCCCCTGCTGTAGGAGCTTGGAGTCTTAGCCAATGAACCACCAGGGAAGTCCCATCATGGCTTTTTAAATACACTTGCATGTTTTGAATAAACCGGAAGTGAGGGTATAACTCATTTGCATTTCTCACCCTTTATTTATTTTAGTCAACTGAAGGCTACTCCATCCTTAGTCACTCTAAATTTAACCCAAATGTATGCCTGATTGTATGCAAACAACTTGACATTGAGAAATCTCCCCCTGTGATTTGGTGGTTTTAGTGTAAGTCACTGGATTGTATTCTAGTGGGATTATTTCAAAGATCTAAAATATATGGACAAAGAGCACATTTCTGATTGAGGGCTAGAAATAGATGATATGGCCTTAGATTTTCTTTAATAAAGAATGTGTAATCCTTTTTACATATTCCAATGAAAGCAACAGAAATTAGAAGAGCCCAAGCCTAACTCTGTTTTGTATTTTATTGTTGAGTTGCTCAGTCCTGTCCAACTCTTTGCGACCCCATGGACTGCAGCACTCCAGGCTTCCCTGTCCTTCACTATCTCCTGGAGTTTGCTCAAACTCATGTCCATAAAGTCAGTGATGCCATCCAACCATCTCATCCTCTGTTGTCCCCTTCTCCTCCTGCCTTCAATCTTTCCCAGTATCAGGGTCTTTTCTAATGAGTCATAATGCCCTCAGTTCAGTTCAGTTGCTCAGTCATGTCCAACTCTGTGCATATTTTATCTTGGAGCAATTCAGAAAGTCTCACTGTTACATATTTCTTGATGACCTGAGAATGAAATGAATGGTGGTCCCAGAAAGTTCTATACTTGAGAGCAAGTTTCAAGGCTCAAGCAGTTACTGATATAATCAGACCCTCTATAATCGTCTCCTTACTAAGCATCCAGAAACTTAAAATTTACCTTGGCTGGGGCTCAGGATGGATTTTTGGTGACATGTAGGAAAGGGGTTGATGGAGGCACCCCATGCTGTGGGAGAACTGGTCATATAGCCAATACCATCTGGATCTGATTTCTTTCTGAATTAAGCTGGCAGGAGTAACATGTGTCAGATATAAGAGGTGTGGATTTGCAGGCTTTGGCGAAGAAGAATCCCTAGCGTTAACTGTTAACCTAGGGATTCTTTTCTGGCTTAAAAGCAACCACGCTAGTCGGATTTCACTTCAGTTGCTTCATCTGTAAAATGATGAATATAGTATCTGCTTAATTAGATTGCCACAAGGAGGAAATGAAATACTGTCTATAAAGTGCTCAGCATAGTGCTTGACATATAATGTTAAATCAGTGGTAACTATTGTTCTATTTCTTTAAAAACAAAGTGTTGAGAATTGGGGTTCCCTACAAAAAGTGAAAGTGAAAGTAGTTTCCTAAATAAAACAGAGAAGGTCAGCCTCTGTTACTTTTGTTTCCTCTTCCCCAGGAAAGTCTGCCTCTGCAAACACGTCCGTGTATATTACGTGAGTATATACGTCTGTGTCTCTCCTTCCACACCATACCCCCGACTCCAAACAAGGGAGGTATGGACGAAGAGGAAAAGGCAGAAGAGTGTTTCTGAGAAAGGGGAAGCTGTGGTTTTAAATCAAACTTGGGCTGAGGAGAGAGAGACTGAATTACTTGGATAGGTTTCTGAATCTTTGTGCCAAGAACTGCTACTAAGTATAGAAGATTAGGATCACTTGGTCACCCATGGTATGTGAGATATAACCGCTGCTGGGAAGATGAGACCATACGGGCTTGTCAGTATGTTGAGAAAAATCACTTGTCTTTGAAACTGATTTCATTTGTAAACATATGGTTGCAAGTTCTTTGAAATATTGCAGATTTTCCTTTGGCTTGAGGGAGAATAAATGTTATGGGCTTGGAGTTAACATAGTCTGTTTAAAAACAAAGCTATATAGATATAAATCAAAACCTTAGATTGAGTATGTAACGGTTTTACTGAAATGTCGATCGTCTGTATTTGGCCTGAGTAAAAGTTAGCCTGAACTCCTCATGATCAGACTGTTTACTTGCTGTGTGCTGTTTTCTCTCCCTGCCCTTCTTCTAAAGCCTTCTTAGCTGGACCCCTTGCTGTTTGCTTTATTCTTTCACTCTGTGTTGTGAGTTATCCTACACATTTTCTATCTAGGGTGATAAGTAGTTTGCCTCTAGGAAATGTACTTGTATGTTCCATTGTTTGGACAAAGCTTCCCTCTCTTTAAGGTGGGTCTGATTTAGAGATTGCAATCTGATGTAACAGAAATGCGTTCCATAAGAATTTTGCTATATGCTAGGGAATTTCTAGAAGATGTAAGATCATTTAGTATCTATATTTTGATGCCAACCTTAAACATAGAAAAGCAAGGTTTCGCATCCAAATGATCTGAAATAACCTCTGACTACTAAGTTTATGTTCCCATTTGAAAACTGTTTAGTATTTATGCTTTAAAATTTTTTGTACAATTTACTCTATGCTGACACATAGTAAGCCTCTTATAAATATTTCTTAATTGAACAAATGAATAGAGTTATATAATCTGGGACAGCAGTCTGAGAACTGATTAAGACAGGTCTGGGTTTAATGTAATAGCAGGGAGGGGTGGTAGGGTAGAGGACAGGTTGGAAAGGCAAAAAGCATCAACAGGGTCAGTGAAGTGAGGCTGAGTGGTGTCGGGTGGGGCAGGGGTTTGGGGGTATGCTTTTCAGCTTCTAACACCTATGGTGAAAACATGTTTGTCTTGTTTTCCAATCTGCCAGGACCAATGCTTTTATAAAATTCAATACCAATGAATTACTAGAAAAAATGATCCTGTCATATAAAGATTTCTAAGTGCCTACTTTCTATTTCTGTACACATCTCATCCTGGACCAGTAAAAAGCAGTTCAGTGACTGACAACAGGCTGTAAAACACACTGAGTAGAACTAGGTTAGGAAATGATCAGAGATTAAACTGGAAAGAGGTTGGAGCTGGATTGTCAAGGATCTTGTACATTATGAAAGGATTCTAAATTTTTCATCATTAAAATTGGTATAAATGATCTTCCTGTATTTGTAGATTACCTTGCTTAAAACCTTCGTGCTGAATGCATGGTTTGATAAAGCATATATTTTAAACACATGATTTTGACACAGCGAATATTGATTAGTGTCCTGTCAGCTCTTGGAATTTTTTGTTTTTTGATTTTGGATTTACCTTTGTTTGTGAAAGTTCAGTTTTGTTTGGGTAAAGGAGCACTGTAATGTCGTCCAGGGTTTCCCTCTCCTTTCTTCACCTTGAATCTGTTACCACCTGGGTTGGTTAGATTTTAACAACAGATTTCGCAGGAGACCAGAACTGACCTGTGAGCCCTCCTGCCTTTCATTGTCCTGGTCTTATAATATCTTTACAGTCACCAGGTTTCAAGATGTTGCGAGTGTCCAGAACCAAACTGGGCAGGCTGAGCCCCAGCCTCTCCAGAGGGCTTCACCACAAGGCGGTGATGGCCTTGAGGCGGGAGGATGTGAATGCCTGGGAAAGGCGGGCTCCTCTGGCTCCCCGGCACGTCAAAGGGATCACCAACCTGGGATACAAGGTCTTAATACAGCCTTCCAATCGGCGAGCCATTCATGATAAGGTAATATTTCCAATTTGTAAAGATTTGTGAAAGTGAAATGACTCTATGCATGAAAATTGCAGAGCATCTGAGTGAACCTAAGATGTTAGCTCTGCTTAGTCACTCAGTTGTGTCCAACTCTGGGACCCATCAGGCTCCTCTGTCCATGGGCATTCTCCAGGCAAGAATACTGGAGTGGGTTGCCCGTGCCCTCCTCCAGGGGATCTTCCCGACGCAGGGGTCAAACCCAGGTCTCCCGCATTGCAGGCGGATTCTTTACCATCTGAGCCACTAGGGAAGCCCAAAACATTTGCTAGTGTCACTTAAGGACCACACAACAGTATTTTTACTTCAGTTGTAGTAAGATTATATAGTTAGGAGACTTCTAGTTAGAATACTTTCTTGAGCCCAGAATTTAGCCAGTAAGTATTGTTTTCACTCATTCCATGCTTTCTCCAGTTTAGGGATGACATCCTTCCCATCATTCTTTCATGTGCGGCCCTGGTTCTAGGACTGGGAAGACCAATGTCTCCAGGAAACGCTTTACTGTGTAGAGTTTGTTCATGAGTCCTAACCTTGTCAGTCACATCATATTCATCATTCTCTTCATTCTTCACCATAATCTTATGACACAGATTTAACTTTTATTTTTACTTTAGAGACATGCACATGGGTTTTCTTCTGTGAGCCATTTGAAAATATGTTGCAGACAATGACACTTTATCTCTAAATACTTCAGTATGTATTTCCTAGGAATGAATCGTCTTCCTACATATCCATAACTGTCATTTCATTTTCACACCTAAGAGATTAATAATTCCACAATATCATCACACATACCCATTTCAAATTCCCCATTGTCCCCAATGTCTTTTATGGTTTTTATTTTAAGCAAGGTTTAAATAAGGTTCATTGAATTTATTATTATGTATCTTTAGTTCTTTTAATCTAGAACAGTACTAGGTTTATTGTTAATTAGGCTTATTGTGGTGATCTTTTTGCAGTGTATACACCTGAAACTAATTTTGGTATACATCTGAAACAAATATAATGTTCAGTTCAGTTCAGTCATATTCGACTCTTTGAGACCCCGTGGACTGCAGCACGCTAAGCTTCCCTGTCCATCACCAACTCAAATTCATGTCCACTGAGTTGGTGATGCCATCCAACCATCTCATCTTCTGTCCTCAGTAAGAGGATACTGAATGGAGTTTAATATTTCTTAGAAGAATTTTTTTTGCCTTTAGACTGCATCTCACAAAGAATATTCAGAATGCTGTGTTCAAAACATATCTGAACTAGTTTTTCTATGTGGTTACTTGTCAATTTGATCCAGTTGGATTTATTTGTTTTTGTTTCTATTAAATTTTAACATTTGCTTTTAAATGCTTTTTGATTTAGTTTTATTTTTTAAATAAGTTAAATATTTATAAGTTTTAAAGATGTTGTTGCTGTTTTTCAGTTGTTAAATTGTATCTGACTTTTTGGGACCCCATGGACTGTAGCCCTCTAGCTCCTCTGTCTATGGGATTTCCCAGGCAAGAATACTAGATTGGGTTGCCATTTCCTTCTCCAGGGGATCTTCCTCACCCGGGGGTCAAACCTGCATCTCCTGCATTGCAGGTGAATTCTTTAGTGCTGAGCCACCTAGTGAAAGTGAAAGTCGCTCAGTCGTGTCCTACTCTTTGCGACCCCATGGGCTATACAGTCCATGGAATTCTCTAGGCCAGAGTACTGGAGTGGGTAGCCTTTTCCTTCTCCAGGGGATCTTCCCAACCCAGGGATCAAATCTAGGCCTTCTGCATTGCAGGGGGTTTCTTTACCAGCTGAGCCACAAGGGAAGCCCCTTTAAAGATTAAAACCATATAAAAAGATGCAACACAGAGAAGTCTTGCTCTTATCTTAACCCCCTACATCCCATTCCAATCTACCTTGTAAGCTACTGTTTTCATTAGTTTCTGATCTATCATTCCTGTTTCTTCTTACAAAAATGTGTGTTATGTGTTTTCTTATTTCCCTTTTAATCTTATGCAGAACCTTGTATACTGTATATACTCTTTCACACCTTGCTTTGTTCTTTGGCATATCCCCTGATGCTGGGAAAGACTGAAGGCAGGAGAAGGGGATGACAGAGGATGAGGTGGTTTGATGGCATCACCGACTTGATAGATGGAGTTTGAGCAAACTCTGGGAGATGGTGATGGACAGCGAAACCTGGTCTGCTGCAGTCCATGGGGTCACAAAGAATTGGACATGACTGAGTGACTGAATTGAACTGAACTGAAGGCATATCCTGGAAATCTATCCATGTCAGTTCATAGAAATAAGCTTCATTCTATTCAATGTCTATGTAATAAATACTCTGTTATTATTGCTCTCTGATTTATCATGATGTATTTAACCAGTCTATTATAAATGGGCAGATAGTTTTCAGAGAAACGAGACATGAACATGTTTATTACTTTTACTGTCTCTCCTCTAGATTTATGCTTCCCTTTCAGGTAGATTCCTAACTAGATTTATCTTCATTTTATTTAACTGCCACCTCTGATGCCTTAAAAATTCTGCCTGGATCATGCTGCTTCTAAGTCACTTCAGTCGTGCCTGACTCTGTGCGACCCCATAGACGGCAACCCACCAGGCTCCCCCATCCCTGGGATTATGCTACCCCTTTATTTAAAAATCTGAAATAATTCTTTGTTGCCTCTATGTACTAGTTATGAAATCTCAGTTTAATGTGTAAGACTCGGGTTTCTCATTGATAAAATGGGGATAATAATAGCATCTACCTCATGGGAGTTTTGAGAATTAAGTAATTCACCCAAAGAGCTTAGCAAAGCATACAGTAATTTATTAATAAATATCAAAATTATAATTTTTATTTAATAAAGCTCATATTCACAATGATAATATTCAGTCTACTTTTCTAAATTGATTCACTTATTATTCCCTAAACATCTCCTTACTTTCCCATCTCCGTATTTGTATGTGTTTCTTCAATGCCTCTTACTGGTATTACCACCTGTATTTCCTATCTCTGTTCCTCCAAATCCTACTCAGCCTTTTAAATTAGTTTAAATTTCTATACTTCCATGATCATCTCTCCTGGGACTTATCTCAATATCTGTTAAATTAATATATCATTTAGATTATTAATAACCATACTAATTATTATTAAGTAATGATTCATATTAAGTAAGAATAATCATACTATGCTTTAGAATTCAACCTAATACACTGTGCCTCTGATTCTTTCTACAGTATTTTGTGAGCTCCTTTACGAGAGGAACCTTGTCTGTCTTTCTTTGTGTTTTATCTCATCTCTATCACAATCCACTGTACAGAGTAGGACAATCTGCTACTGCTAAGTCACTTGAGGCGTGTCCGACTCTGTGCGACCCCACAGACAGAGGCCCACCAGGTACCCCATCCCTGGGATTCTCCAGGCAAGAACGCTGGAGTGGGTTGCCATTTCCTTCTCCAATGCATGAAAGTGAAAAGTGAAAGTGAAGTCGCTCAGTCGTGTCTGACTCTTCGCGACCCCATGGACTGCAGCCCACCAGGCTCCTCTGTCCATGGGATTTTCCAGGCAAGAGTACTGGGGTGGGGTGCCATTGCCTTCTCTGGAGTAGGACAATAGTAAATACTAATTGAACCCCACTCCCCAAGAAAAGAAAGAAAAGAAAATGTTGCAGATTTATGTCTTTCTTTTAAAAATATACCCAAGTAATAAATTACTGGGCTTCCCTGGTGGCTCAGTGATAAAGAATCCACCTGCCAGTGCAGGAGACATGGGTTCAATCCCTGGGTCAAGAGGATCCCCTGGAGAAGAAAATGGCAACCCACTCCTGTATGCTTGCCTAGGAGATTCTGCAGACAGTGGAGCCTGCGAGACTCCTGTCTGTGGGATTGCAAAGAGTCAGACACAACTTAGCGACTAAACAACAGTAACAACAATAAATTACTATTTAGCATTTCATGTTTCACAGCATTATTGAAAAAATATATTTTACAAGTATATTTAAATCACACGTTCTAGTGTGTTAGTGGCTATTAACTGTTGTCAAATAAAATTATGTGCTGAATTTTCTGATTTTTGTTTTTGCTGCAAAAGTCAAACATGTTAAATTCTTTAGTCAGCAAGTAAGAATTTTAGAAGTAGTTTCCCATTATTTGTTCCTTATGTTTTATTCTTTCAAAAGTTTGTGTCTTTAACTGCTAAACTTATTTAGTAAAGAAAATATGAATACAACAAATCAGGGAAATAACTTTCCATCAAAATTGCATTCCCAGGAATATGTCAAAGCTGGTGGCATTCTCCAGGAGGATATTTCTGAAGCTTGTCTAATTTTGGGAGTTAAAAGACCACCAGAGGAAAAATTAATGCCCAAGAAGACGTATGCATTCTTCTCCCACACAATAAAGGCTCAGGAGGCCAATATGGGTTTGCTGGATGAGATCCTAAAACAGGTATTTAGTGGGAAATATTCATAAATGTTAACACTGAAACTTTTTTTTTTTTTGCCTTTAACAGTGAAGTGGAGTTTTAGTTTTCTTTTAGCATCTAGGAAATACATCATGTTATTCACTTCAACAGGAAAGATGATCTGTAAGATAGTGCTTGAATAGTTCTGCTGCTCTTAAGGCTCCTCTGCGGGGCAGGGTAGTAAAAAGAAGAATCAAACGTATTTCATTCCTTTTGTATTCTAAAATGGAAAGAATGATAGAAGCATTTGTCCCAAATGATCATTAATTTATAAGATTAGTTGGTCAAATATGGCCGAGTAGAATTTTAGAGCTGAAAAGAACCTTAGGGATCATACAACCCACCACCCTAATTTTTCAGATGGAGCCCAGAGAGGTGAAGCAAATTACTGAGGTTGCTCTGTAGTACCAGAACTGGACTGGAGACTATTTTTACATATTCATAAGGGAAAAAAACTTTTTTTGAGATTATTAATACTGTGGAAAAACTAGCATCTATTTAAACTACAGAGTATTCACTCAGCAAGTATTTACCAAGTGCCTACACTGTGTCTGACACTGATTACTGCAATGAACAGAGCTTATATTTGAGTGGAAGGAGACAGATGGTAAATAAATGACACCTCATACATTGCTTGGTGATATATGTAATGGAGGTAAATATGATACAGTAGAAAAAAAGGAGTTCTGGGCACTGGGGGAGGTGAGAATGCTAGTTTAAATAGGATGGCTAGAGAGAGCCTCATCGCTAAGTTGGAACTGAGCAAACCTTTAGAGATGAAGGGTCAAGCCATATCCATCTGGGCAAAGTCTGCTAAGCTAAGAGGATGGTAATACAAAGCCCTGACAGTCTTTTTGAGTGGAGGATTAGAGAAAATCATATTCTAAGATGCTTTTTCTGTCTGCTGTGTGAATAACAGTTGGAAGTGAGAGGAGAACAAAGTTAATAAGACTGTTAGTGTGGACTAGTCCAGATGTTAGGCTGCCAATGATGGTGGCTTGCATGGAGGTGGCAGAAGCAGGGGCTGTGACACGTGGTCAAAACCTGCGTATATTTTAGAGGTCTCAGCCCACAGGAATCACTGATGAAGTGAGTGTGGACTGAAAGAAAGAGAGGAGCCACAGCTGACTGGGAAGGGATTTTGGTTTCAGTAACTTAAAGGAGTTGCCTTAGATTGAGGTGACGCCCCTGCCAGAGGGACAGGCTTGTCTGGAAGGATCGAGAGTGGGGTTTAGGGCCTGTTGAGTTTAATTTGTCCATTAGACATTGAAGGGGAGAAGCTGAGTGGGCCATTGCATGTGAATCTGTAGTTCAGGAAGCCAGCTCCTCCTGATACACGGCTGTCAGAGACTAGAAGGTAACTAAAGCCGTGAGATTGGATGAGGGTAGGGAGTAAGTGTGGATGGAGAAGTCCACGGTCTAAGTCCTGGAGTGAAGGTATTAGACTGTTAGAAACTAGACTAGCATTTGACAGCAGGCAGAGGACAGGCGAATTTCATGAACAGTAAAAGCAGTAGAGGAAAAGGTATTTTATATAGGCATCCAGAATGCATTCTTACTATTTTCAAATTCACTAAACGGAGACTACAGTTAATTTGCAGTGTTTCAAAAGAACACATTCAAAACCTAATTAATGAAAATAATAAGAATGTTTCACGTTAAGCAGATAAACTCAAAAAGTACTTCAGAAACTTTTTTGGGGGAGTTGTATGAACTTTTGTTCATTTCAAGAAAATTAATAAAAACAGACCCAGCAGGGCTGCTTTTAGGCAATAGTTTTTGTAACAAATTACTTGGAGTTGGATGAATATTAAATATTCTTAAATACATGGACGTGTTAAAAATTATATTATCTTTGAGGAAATAAATAGATTATTTAAGACATTCTATAATTACAATGTGTTAGTAGCTTTTAAGCATGAATTAATAGAGGATTTCCAAGAGAAAGGGAAGATTCCCTTCTCTTGGAAGGGAAGGAAAGGGGAAGGATATGATTTTAGAGAAAATGAGGAAGTGAAAAACAAGCAGCTCGTTTTAGTTTTTAAATAAAGCTTGCTTGTGATGTTATGCATATTTCTTTGAGTAGGAACCAGGACTCTGTCTGGAGACTGTACCAAAACCTTTGATTGTTTCTGTTTTTGTATCCTCTCCCTTCCCTGATTAGCAATTGTTTGAATCCACGCTTTGGAATTCAGGGAAGGCCAAGGAGGCTGAACAAAGTCTATATCCTACAGATAAGAAATGGAGAACACAGAACAGATCTGTACTCCAGAGCCCCAGAGTCCTGCTCAGTTTTAATTTTAGGGAACTAGGCAACTATGACTGTGATAACTTCCTGTCAAAATGGGGCATAGGACTGCCCCAGCTTGGAGCAATACAAGCTCTAATCTAAAAGTACACCCATAGTATCACCTAGTTATTTCCCAGGATATCTGAACCATAGCTATTCTATTTTGACTTTTAATTGTAAACTTTTCCTTAATAGCCAAAGCAGATTTCACCGTTAATGACGTCAGTGTTTCTCTAGGTATGAGAAGATGCAAGAATTGGGACTCATAAAATCTTTTCCTGAAAAGATCTAACTATCTGAAGGCCTGTTCTGCCAGGTTTTCCCAGAGCACAGAGTGCCTCATTCCTGATTTTCACCCTGAACTCCTTCCAGGGGCGTTGAAAGTCAGCAGTTGCAGCAGCCATGATTTAATCTTTGTAGATGCAGATGGTGAGTGCCAGTCTTCAGTTGGCAGAGCCCCTTTTTGCTCATAAACTTGACCATGATTATGAGGGGGGCACTTCATGACCATTTTATCCCATGGTGCTGAGAATGTCCATTCTCAGGTTTGGCAAAGATTCTGTTGACAGGCCACTCAATGTGCTGTTACTGGACTGGGCCATAAAACAGTATCCAAAATTCTCTGGACCACATGTCTTACTAGCTTCTTGGTCCAGGAAAATATTCCCTGTTGTTGCTTCTTACCACATCTAGAGTTACACTGTTACCATCATCGATCTCATATGGGACTATATATTATTCTATTAGAGGCCTCATACACACAGTTGACAGTGTAAGATACAGCAATTTTGTAAAACAGGGGAAATACAAATAACATAGCCAGCAGTATTAGTAAAGTTACAAGCAAGACTTATGTTAAGAACTTCCATTAGACGTAGCCCAGTATATCTTCGGGTCATCTGACTTAGTCTGCCCTGTAGAATCTTTATCTTCCAGGGAAATTATATATTGGCACCATCTATAAGGCACATAGCCCAGTTTTCTAGTGTTACTAGACTGATTATCTTTAGTATGATTTAATTTTTTTTTTTTTCCAACAGAGGGGACTTTAAACCTGAATTACTGTAGCCTGGTATTATCTATATAAATCCATCCCATAACTGTGGGAGATTTTTCCCTCCTTTGTGGGAACTTTTCTTGTTCTGATTGAGCTTGGGTAATAGATAAAAGCTCAAACTTATAGCCAGAGTCAGAGCAGGCATTATTAATTGGCCTGGTGAGGGGATCCTATCTAGTAATATCATAATGACCTGAATATAACTATAATTTTTAAGTAAATTTTCTCAGGGCCAACCAGTTAGAGTCTGGTAGTAGAGAAATTTACCAAGGTAACCCAAAACTAGACCCAGGTAACTGGCCACAAACCCAACAATTGGATTGATTTTTAAAACTAGCATAGGATCCGGCCTATGATAGAAAAGCATGTGACTTATATGCAAAGGTCTAAGAAGTCAAGAAAACATGAATGATCATAAGAATTAGGTCCAGCATCTTGGGGAAGCTGTCTACCTCTGATGTCGTCGTCTTCTCATCCTGGTGTAGTGTAGTTTCTCCTGATAAAAAAAGTCCTTCCATCCATGTTGGAGACTGTCCCTTAAATTACGTCTTTTTCCAGTCCTGGTTGCAGGTCATGAGGCATCTGATCTTCATCCAAAGATAGATTACTGAGATAAGCTTCAGAAACAAACTTAGGGTGTTCTTCAAGAATTCAATTAAATTTTACATTAACATCACTTAACAGCAAAGAACTATCTAAGAGATGAGTCTTACTAGATGCAGACCTCCATTAACAAACTGGTATTTAACATTTTGAAATCTTTTTTTCCTTAAAGTTACCCTTATTTTTTTTAAATATAACCAAATTAAGGCTAGTTTGTTTGCAAAATAGGTCTATTTTCACTGATTTTGGTCTGATGATTTTTATAACCATAATTGATTATAGGCTTTTTATTTTGCTGAAACATTTATAGAGTCTCAGACTGAACTTTTAAAATAAAACAGGGCTGGGAAACTCACACCAAAGGCTTATCACAGATTTTGCCTAACAAATCTAGGTGAATTCTTCCCTTTTTAAGGTCTCAAAAATTTCTTGAGATTCTTGTGCCCATGAGATAACCTTCCTAATTTGATAAACTTACTGGAAACCTAAGAACTTCCAATTTTTGGAGGAGTNGCAGACCTCCATTAACAAACTGGTATTTAACATTTTGAAATCTTTTTTTCCTTAAAGTTACCCTTATTTTTTTTAAATATAACCAAATTAAGGCTAGTTTGTTTGCAAAATAGGTCTATTTTCACTGATTTTGGTCTGATGATTTTTATAACCATAATTGATTATAGGCTTTTTATTTTGCTGAAACATTTATAGAGTCTCAGACTGAACTTTTAAAATAAAACAGGGCTGGGAAACTCACACCAAAGGCTTATCACAGATTTTGCCTAACAAATCTAGGTGAATTCTTCCCTTTTTAAGGTCTCAAAAATTTCTTGAGATTCTTGTGCCCATGAGATAACCTTCCTAATTTGATAAACTTACTGGAAACCTAAGAACTTCCAATTTTTGGAGGAGTCAGATAGAAAATATAATTGTTTTGTTTATAACATTTAATTTTACCAAAGTATTGTCATAATTAGTTTGAGAGGAAGATTTTCCTCTCCCTGAAAACATAAGATTCAAACCCATAATTTTTCAGATAGAAACCATAAATTATAAGCATATTCACTGGTTCATTCAGTCCTTTTGCTAACTTTTGTGAAGTCATCAGGTTTTCCATTAAAATAACAGGACATATCAGAATGTTGAAAACTCCATATAATTTCTAAGATATCTGTATTAGTTATTTTACCATACATTATAACATGAGTGGATTTATTACTCATTTGATAATCTTTTCCATGTAATTTAACCAACCAAATAAACACAGTTTAATATCTCTCTTTGGGATGTTCCAGGGGCCCTCTGAAACACCCCAAAGTTAGCTAGAGATATAAAAGCTCATATCTCATTTACATTTTTTAGAAGTTTCTTCACTTGAGGTAATTTCCTTGCTGACAAACTTGTAACAGATATAATATTTAACTTATATTAAACCTAGGTACAATGAAAATATTCTACTTAACGTTAATTACTCTAAGACATGTCTATATTAGTTAGGTCAACAAACAAACATTAATATCAGGTATTTAACATTGAATATTTCCCAGTTCACATGAACCTGGAATTTATTGTTTAATTTAGAATTACTTGATTTGTAAGCGCTTACCCCCCCCCTTTATTTAAGCCAAATAAATAGAGCTCATATACAAATTAACCTCAAAAATATTACCCAGAGACAAAGACATACCAAGACATATTTAGACAGACACAGTGCAAGATCTAGCTTCAAGTCTTTTTTCCCTTTTTCCTCAGTGTCAGGAGTTAGAGATGGTCTATATAAGTGTTCCTGAGAGCCCTGGTCTCAAGGCACAGGGAAAGAAAATCAAGTTCTAACAAAATGGCGGCAGATCTAAACCACATGGTGGCCAGACAAAGCAAAATGGCCATCAAAAATCACAACACAGAACACAGTTAAAACACACACATAAACCTGGCGGTCCCATCAAAGTGAAAGTGAAAGTGAGGTCGCTCAGTCGTATCCGACTGTTTTCACCCTGTGGACTGTAGCCCACCAACCCTCTCCGTCCATGGGATTCTCTTTTAGGCAAGAATACTGAAGTGGGTTGCCATTTCCTTCTCCAGGGGATCTTCTCAACCCAGGGATCGAACCCAGGTCTCCCATATTGCAGGCAGACACTTTAACCTCGGCTCCACCAGGGAAGCCCTTAAATACAAAAATACAGTCTCTCAGAAAACCTCCTATAGAGACACAGAACTTCAGATCTAAGTACTAACATCAAAGATTTCAAGGAAGGAAAGGAAGCCAGGTTGAAAGAAGAAGGGGGAGGAGGTGTGAGAAGGGGGCAAAAGGGGTGGCCTTACAGACGTCTCCTGCCACCTACAGATACCCAGGCGTTACAGGACCTTTCCCTGGGCCTCCAGAGAAGGGAGGACTGGAACTCAGCCCTACCAGAAGTCAGAACCAGAATTCGAGTTCTCTGCCAAGAGGAGGTGATCAGTCTCCAATCCTCAGCTCAGGCTGAGGGCCCTTCGACCAGATTCCTGCATCCAGGACCAGGGGACTAGAAAAACAGGGAAGGATAGTAAGGGTTAAGGAGAGGAAAGAGAGAGGGAAGGGGAGAGAGAGATCAATAAAGTCTCTTGTTCCTTACCAGTCGGGGCACTCTGGCCAGTTGTCTGCATCAGGAGGAGACCAGGGACAAAAGGGTCCCAGTTGAGGCCACTGGGTCTGGTCCATTGGCAGGCAAGCTGGCCCCTGAGTACCCCGAGTGGTCAGGATGTCAGTCTCGGTGAAGAAGAGTTCTCGCCAGAGTCGCCATTTGTTGCAGGAAGAGGGACCCCTCCCAGGGCCCAAAACTGGGTTCTTGTCTAACACTCGGAAAATGAATTGTACAAGGAGACACATGTGCTGACAAAGGGAACTTGGTCAGGGTGTCCTATCCACAGTCAGAAGATGATATCTCCGTCTTGGTGTACAGTTCCCAACTCAAAGTTGCCTTCTGAGGGCCAGCCTACATGGAAGGTCGGCCATTCTGCAGTGCAAAAAGTGATTAATTTATTCCTTTTAATTTCTACACTGAGGTCATGAGCACGCATCTTGACCTCCTTAAACTTATCAGTAACCAAGGATAGAGGTGTGGGGCTAGAATGGCGTTGCCCCATCGTCCCTGGATCAGTCAGATGTTGGTAAATTAACACAGACAATACGAACAGCCACACAGACAGACAGACAGGAGAAACACACCTCCGGGAGTCCGGAGGTAAGACCGAAGGACAACGGCCTCCTGCCGTTCAGCGGGAGCGACCCGCTATCGTCTGCAGAGAACAGGGGCACTCCGTCCCCACCGCAGGCGTCAGGAATGTCTCCCAACGACCCCCACCGGTGACTCTCCGGCGCTTCCACCTGAGTCGTATACCGCTCTCAGAAACTAGGCCCTACCAGAAATGAAAAGAAAGACAGAAAAAAGCTTACCGGCTGCAGGTGACTCTCAGAATCGGTCTTCCCGTGGAGCCGGTGGGAGATCCCGGACGAGCCCCCAAATGTTATGCCCAAGTCGTGAAATCTCCCAATGACCACCAGGGAGCCGATATCCGATGCACAAGCAAGAGGGTTTTTATTACCAAGCTCGAGCTGGGGCTCCTCCCTATAGCCGCTGCGTCGGTATGGGTGGGAGCCCTAGCTCGAGCTTGGTAATAAAAACTCTCTTGCTTTTGCATCGGATATCGGCTCCCTGGTGGTCATTGGGAGATTTCACGACTTGGGCATAACAATGAGAGCCTGGAGAGAGAAAACAGAGAGAAAGAGATACTAAGAGAGTCAGAAAGAGAGAAGAAGAGAAAGAGAGAGGAAGACAGAGAATGAGATAGATTCGTGTGTATGGACTTGAGAAGGTGTTTTGTTCTCATTTTTAAGGTAGAAGGGAAACTTGGGCATATTTGGAATGGCTGAGGGGAAGGAACACAGTAAAGAGAGAGAATGCAAGAATGAGAATAAGTTCAAGAGTGGTCTTGGAAGACACAGAAAAAAGTTGGGATCTAGCTCACAGGGATTAGTCTCAGGAAGGACTCATTTTTGAGACTAGAGGGAAGGATGTGAGGATGAGTGGGGCATTATGTAGAAATGTTGGTTGATGGTGCTGGGCTAAAAGTTCAAAGATATCATGCCTTTGTTATTTTATTGCCTGCCATCAAGTGGCTTTAGCATCCTGCTAGGAGCATTCTTTCGTTTCTCATCACAAACCTATCCTTGGTTTGTGACCCAGCATTTTCTAAATATTTCATGGTGTACCTCATGGTAACTTATGTTAGCAAGTCAAGATATATTTTGTAAGAGGGAAAAATGTGAAATACCCACTTGCTCATATATGTGTTCTACCCATTGAAATTAAGCTGGATGATTTAGAAATTTTTTATCATTTCTTCAGGAAATCCGACTTATTGATTATGAGAAAATGGTGGATCATAGAGGAATACGGGTGGTGGCATTTGGACAGTGGGCAGGTGTGGCAGGTAGGTATCCAAGGCTGTTACATCACTCACTTTCTAAATTTGCCTGGAAAGTAACTGTTTTTTCTGTGGCAAGGGGATGGGAGTGTTCATTTCCACCAATAAAAATAAACATGGTGGGTGTGAGTAAGGGTGATGAATATCAGGGGAATAAAATGAGACACTACATTTATTACAGAGAAAGAAAAGGAACAGAGAGAAGGACAACAGCTATGGATAGGCTTGGAATTTTTCTGTTTGGGAGCTGGAAAGAGAGGTCAGTTTGGTGATGAGAAATTTGAAGAATGAAAGAAAGGGTGAAATGGGAGAGGTAAGATGTGGAGATCGGAGAAGGCAATGGCACCCCACTCTAGTACTCTTGCCTGGAAAATCCCATGGACGGAGGAGCCTGGTGGGCTGTAGTTCATGGGGTTGTGAAGAGTCAGACATGATTTCACTTTCACTTTCACTTTTCACTTTCATGCATTAGAGAAGGAAATGGCAACCCCTCCAGTGTTCTTGCCTGGAGAATCCCAGGGATGGGGGAGCCTGGTGGGCTGCTGTCTATGGGGTCGCACATTGTCGGACACGACTAAAGCAACTTAACAGCAGCAGCAGCAGCAGATGTGGAGACAGGAACCCATGGAGGAGCAGTCTAGCAAGGATAAGAGGTGGAATTTGGGGAAAATTAACACTTGATTTTTGTCCCAGTTAGTACTTTGAACCATCTTTAGTTTAGAAACACTACATAACTTTGTATCAGATTAGACTACTTGAAGGTCTGTGATTGTCAGAATAAATAGACAGAAAATTTGTAAGGCATAGAACACAAAACACTATCAACCACCGTGACGTCAGTGACAGGTCTTGTGCACCCAGCATTCCACCTAGCAACTTGCAGAACAGAATAAACATTCCTTTCAGGTCATGTGGAACATCCACCTAGATGGGCCATGTGCTGGGTCACAAAACAATCCTCAATAAATTCAAATGTTTAAAAACCATAGAGTACGTGCTCTGACTATAATTAACTTGACTTTGGTATTATATTGCAAAGATATCTAGAAATTTTCCAATATTTGGAAGATAAACCATGTTTTTAAAAATAATCCATGAGTGCAGAAGACCTCACCGGAAAAATTAGGACATATTTTTAATTGAATGAAGAATTAAAATAGCACACAAAAATTTGTTGAGTGAAGGTAAAGTGCTGTTTAGAAGGAAATTTATAGCATTTAATGCTTTTATTAGAAAAGAAAGTAAAAATTTAAAAGCTGGCTATTTTTTTGAAAATCAGTAAATTTTATAAACTTCCAGTTAGATTAATTTTTAAGAAAAGAGACAGAGAAGCCACATTTAAAAAAAGCAATATTAGGAATACAACAGGAATTATCGCTATATACGTCACAGATTTTAAAAGGATAAGGGAATATTATGGATAGGCCAATAAATACGACAGTGCTGACAAAACAGGCAAGTCCTTGCAAGACACAACTCACGAAGAAATAAAATTCTTGAATATCAATGTACAAAATAAATTATAGGCATTTGTCAAGAGAAGCAAATTATTATTTGTAAAGAATTATTTATAGTAGCTTCATTCGTAATAGCCCAGGCAATCAGCAGAGGAATGGATAAATAAATTGCAGTATAGCCATAGAATGGAACACTCCTCAGCAATAAAAAGAAGCAAACTTCTTACACACACAAAGTATGCATGAATCTCAAAAGCATTATTCTGAGTAAGAGTAGACAGACAAAAGAATAATAAATATTTAAAATGTCATTTGTGTGCAACTATAGAAGAAACTATGCTACACAGACAGAAATAGAATCAGTTGTTCGGAACCAAAGCTTGGGGAGGATTGACTGGGGTGATGGGAGTAGCTTATATTTTAATTATGTTGTTGGGAATATGGGTGTGTACATTTGTTAACAGTTAACAAAGTTTAGACTTTAAATCAGTATGATCTATAGTTTATAAATTATTCCTTAAAAGTAAACATCAGAATAAAGATCAAAGAAAATTTGTCAGGGATATGGATAGGGAAAGTTCTCTTCCAAGAAAGAAGAAGGGGAGAATGGATGCTGAGGTCCTCACTATGGGCATGCTAAGTTTTTGCTATTTTGAGAAATCCATGAGGTAGTTGACTGGTCTTGAAATAAAATATCTGTATTAGAGATACAGACTTGTAGTCATCAGCATACAGAGAATACCTGAAATTTAGAAATGAATGAGTTTAGCTAAGGAAAATAAAAATGTAGAGATTGAAGAGAAGAGAGCCTGGAACAGAATCCTGGGGATGACAGTGTTAAGCGAGGGGCAGGGGGCACTAATATACAAAGAACAGGCATGTAAAGAGGCGCATGCAGAAATTTAGGGTGATGGTGTGTTCAAGCCAGGCGCGCTGAGGCAAGAGAGTTCCAGCAAAAAGAAGCTCTACAGTCCTCCTACAGTGCAAGAGACCCCAGTGTGATTCCTCGGTCTGGAAGTCCCCCTGGAGAAGGGATAGTCTACATACTCCAGTATTCTTGGGCTTCCCCGATGGCTCAGATTGTAAAGAATCTGCCTGCCATGCGGGAGACCTGGGTTCGATCCCTGGGTTGGGAAGATCCCCCGGAGAAGGGAAAGGCTACCCACTGTAGTATTCTGGCCTGGAGAATCCCCATGGACAGAGGAGCCTGGCTGGGTACAGTCCATGGGGTCACAAAGAGTCAGACACAACTGAGTGCCTAAGTACACGTTGCCAAATGCCTCTGACAAGTAATTCAAGGTCTGCAAAGTGTCCTCTGAGTTTAGCTGTGTAGGTCCCTGAAATAGCTGAGGGTGGGAGGAGGGGTCATAAGGTCAATGGTGACTTTGTTTTCACATGTTCATTTGTTTCTGGTACCAGAGAAATGGAGGTGTGTTTAAATGTTAAGAATTAACCAATAGAGAGGGTTAGAAAGAGGACATAATTCCAGACTGAATTCCTGAGTGAGACAGGAAGGATGGGATCTGGAGCAAAGGTGGAGAGATTAACCTTAGAGAAGAAGAGGCACACTCTTTCCATTTTAGCAGGATTGGAAGTGGAGGGGACAGGAGGGGGGTGCAGCTGGGTTAATACTTTTGCTGGCAGAAACTTGAAGGAATGGATAGATAACTTCCAGGGCCCCTTCCAAACCTGAGATGCTGTGGTCCATGCTTCCTCAGAGCATGGAGCAGGTTGAAGAACTGGCGGAGAAAAGAGTTTCCACTCCACCTAACTAACGGTCTTTCTGTTGGTCTGATTCTGCAACAGGGATGATCAACATTCTTCATGGGATGGGTTTAAGGCTCCTTGCTTTGGGACACCACACACCTTTTATGGTGAGATGTTTATTGTGTCTAATTTTTTTTTTTTAATACATCACATTTTAAACATAGAAACGTGTCTTGGGTGGTCAGCTAATGTGAACCACATATGCTTGCTTGCAGCACATTGGCATGGCTCATAACTACAGGAACAGTGGTCAGGCTGTGCAAGCTGTCCGTGATGCTGGCTATGAAATATCTCTGGGTTTGATGCCGAAGTCAATAGGGCCCTTAACATTTGTGTTCACAGGGACTGGTAACGTATCTAAGGTAAATTCCAACTGTCTTCTTTCCGTAAAGCAGTCTGGAACTCGGGCACTTACCTGAAGGATGTGGGCATTATGTTGACGTTTCAGAGCCTTTATTTTCCATGACTGGACATTCTATTCTTGGTACTTTTCTTACCTATGAACTTTTCCTCTAGTAAAGAATAGTACTGGTCCAAACTTACTCTCTTTGCTTGGTTGATTCCAAGCTGTCAGGGGCTTTGAATGCTTTTTCTTTTCTTTTTAGACAGATAACTCCTTGCAGTGAAAAGTTCTGTTCTTAGGGTGCTCTATTTTACCTCCGTCACTGAGATGTCCCAAAATTTAGAAGTAACCCCAAGATGAGGATGCTAAGAAACTTAATTCAAGACTAGAATAAGTCTTATAGCAGTAATTATGTCATAATTAATAAGTCTTATAACCTACAACTATAGTTTTAAGTCTTATAGCTAATAAGACTAGAACTGTTATTTTCTTCCTTCTAGGATAGTTTTGAGAATGCACTTGTGATCCCCTAGAGAAACTTATAATTGTAAACTAGATCTTTCTTCCATGAGACTATTTTACAAACAGGACATCACCATAGTATACTGTGAGATAGTCACGTGATTTTTTTTGTGTGTCGGGGGGGTAGGAAATATAGTTTCCCCCCTTCAAATAATTTCTGCAATGGAGCAAAAGTTAAATAGAAATATTTTTATTGCACTCTCAATTCTAAACACTTTTGTGTCTGTGCTGAATAAGTTTAAGTGAAAAATTAAAGCCCTTTCCAATGTGCATGAGTCTTTGGGAGCCGATGGGCCGTAGCCCGCCAGGCTTCTCTGTCCATGGGATTCTCCAGGCAAGAATACTGGAGTGAGTTGCCTCCAGTTGCCTCCTTCAGGTGATCTTCCCGACCCAGGGAGTGAACCCACATCTCCTGTGTCTTCTGTATTGCCGGTGTTTTCTTTTACCCAGTGAGCCACCTGGGAAGCCCCCTCTCCAATGAGTGGTATTTGAATGGTTTGCAGGCTGTATGCAAGAAGCTCATCCGTACTTTGATGTTGTGGTCCCCGTTGCAGGGCAGGGCAGATGGAGCTATGTAATTGTGGGGAAAGTGAGTTGGAACCTTTTGAGGAAATGAGGAAAACATATTGGCTCTTTTCCGATTGATTTTTAAGTTTTCACTCATGCATTATTTACAGGGAGCCCAAGAAATCTTCAATGAATTACCCTGTGAGTATGTGGAGCCACATGAATTAAAAGAAGTTTCCCAAAATGGAGGTAAGGAGCAGGGGAGGGGAGAGTGACTGTATTTATCTTTGACTGTTTTTAACAGTTTGTGCATTACAATATTTTATCATCATAAACCTATATCACTTGTGACCCACTTTACTAATTTCTTTCTTCTTTGCAAGACCTGAGAAAAGTGTACGGGACAGTGTTAAGTCGCCATCATCATCTTGTCAGGAAAACAGATGGTGTATATGACCCTGTAGAGTATGACAAATACCCCGAGCGCTACATTAGCCGTTTTAATACTGATGTGAGTATCAGACCTAGCTTTTGAGTTACTTGCTCATGATACACCATAGTTAGGCTGTTTTTAAGGCCAGAAGTTATGACTGTGTACCTTGATTTTCAGTTCCCTGTGTTGATTTGTCGTGAGTCCTTTGGGTATTATAAGTTGTTCTTAGGAATTGTTGGCTTCTATTGATGTTTGGAGTGGCCTTTGCCTGGTAACTTTGTGGCTTCTGTGGGTGTGCCCTTTTCTTCACTGACTCTGTTTCTACTTGAGGTCTGCAGCTCCTAATAGCTCTAAGTCATTTCCTGTGGGTTACTGTTTTCTGTATTTATCATGAGTTACTTCTTGGACAAAGCACAATGTGGATGAGTTTTGATTTCAACATTGGTCCATCATTTCTGTGACCACAAGTAGCAATCATAATCTTGGCCAGCCATCTTGAAATACATTTTGATTACAGGGAACCAGGGTGAAATAGTATGGTCTCCACTGTACAAAAGTTACTTCCAGTTCACATGGGGACACAATGGTCTCACCTTGTAAAAGGGATAATATATGTGTGCTCTGTAATCAATCATTGCTTATGCATTCGTCCTCCTCAAAATCAGCCAACAAAAATGCATGCACCTGTTGTGGAAAGGCAGGTTTTAAATAATTTTAAATGTTTGAACAAATATATCATTTATAGATTTTGGTATGAAATTCAGTGTTATAACATGTAGAGCATGTTATGGAAGAAGGACCTTTACCTGTACCTTGAGAATGCTTGAGATGCTTGAGAAACAGGAATTATAAAAACTAGTTTCAAATTGAAAAATTTTGAACCTAGTAAATTTCCGTCCCTTCTCTTTTCCCCAATCACAGAAGTATTGGTGATTGGATGCGTCCTAAAACTTATAATGACCTAGTTATCATGTATGCATGCATGTAGCACATTTGTCCATGGAGCTTACAGATGTTATCTGATTTAATCTTCACAGCATTCCTTTGAGGAATGGGGTATGTATTATCCCCATCTGGCAGGTAAGGAAAACAGAACCCAGGGAAGCTGAGGTAGAATGCTTTAGATTACTCTACTAGAGGCTGAGCTGGAAATAGATCCCTTGGTTGCTTAAATTTTCTATTTCTCTTTTATCGGCTATGCAGTATATTGTAGAACACTGATATTGGTATTTATGTTCATATGTTTTTCTATGAGGTAGTTCTCCACCAAAATCTAGATGGGTATTTATTGCCTTTGCTTCAAAATGTAGCTACTGACTTGGCAAATAACAAAGTCAGTTAGAGGTAATGTTGTTTCTCATGAATTTTACTGATAGTTCTCTTTCAACCCACTGCACTGAAAAGGGCTATTTCCTATCTTGTTGAACTTGGAATTTCCTTTCCAGATTGCACCCTATACAACTTGCTTAATTAACGGAATCTACTGGGAACAGAACAGCCCTCGTCTACTCACCCGCCAAGATGCTCAGAGTCTCCTGGCTCCAGGCAAGTCCCCAGTTGCTGGTGTTGAAGGCTGCCCTGCATTGCCACACAAGTAAGGACTTCAGCAATGACAGCAGTGTTCAGCAGCAGGCCTACTGGGAGAGTATCACACGCAGGGATCCAAATAGCACAGGACTTGACTGTCAGTAACTGGTCGTCTGCCTTACCTCACTTAATATCCTGGCAATATGTGACAGTTAACCATCTCTCTCTGTTCTTTTTTTTAATTGAAGTATAATGATTTACAGTGCTGTTAGTTTCAAGTGTACAGCAAAAAGATTCAGTTATACATATGTATAAAGCAACACCCCCAAAGTTAGAAAAAGTGTTCTGGACTTAACTGTGTTAAGTGATCACTGGACTCTGTGATAACATGTTAGAGAGAACTGATATAACAAGGTTTCTTTTTCTTTCTTTCTTTCTTTTGGCCCTAGGCAGCCAGTTTATTTTTTATTGAAGTATAGTTGATCTACAATGTCATGTTAGTTTCAGGTGTAAGCACAGTAATTCAGTTTTATATATATATATATGTATACATTCTATTTCAGAATCTTTTTCATTAAAGGTTATAATAAGATACTAAATATAGTTCCCTGTGCTATACAGTAGGTCCTTTTAAAAAAATCTATTCTATATATAGTAGTGTGTATCTGTTAATCCCTAACTCCTAATTTATCCCTCCCTTGCCTGCTGTGCTCATTGGTAACCTTAAATTTGTTTTCTGTGTTTATGAGTCTATTTCCTTCCCTCCTTCTTGAAATTCTCTTCTCTTAACTTCTATGAATCCACATGTAGCTAAAAATTAAACTCCTCAGAGAGGTCTGTACTTCCACAGTCCCATCTCTCTTCAGTTTGTTACTGTTTTTTCCCCTGAAGTTCTTTTGCTTATGATTTTAAATTTTCTTGTATTTTGATTTTTCCTGCCTTACTAGAACTTAATCTCCTTAAGGATAAGGGCCCTATTTGTCTTGACCACAGATATCCAGTATGTTGTTTGACATATAAAGTTCATTCAAATAATTACTAATGTTGAATAAATTAAGTAATCAATAATATATTTGTGGAGTACCTGGCCTTCCTGGCACTGTGCTAAGCTGAGTGATAAGGAAAAAATATGACTGTTACCCTCATGCATGTAGCTGGCATCAGGTAAATGCCACAGGAATGCTGGGAGCAATCAACATCAGAGGGGTTTAGAAGAAAGTGGGAGGGGGTGTGGGCTTGACAAAGTCTTTAGAGAGGAGTAAGAACAAGGATTTCAAGTCACAGGGTTGGTGTTTGATAAATACGGAAACACCAAAGCAGAATTTAAGACAGTGAGTGGGATAGTCTAGCCCTAGGATAGGGCTTATATGGGCAGTTGGAAACTAGAGATTGGGCAGGAAAATTGTGGTCAACCTCTAAAGGATTTCTAATCCTGGGCTGAAACTTTTGTTCATAATTTCAGAGATTTCCATGTATTAACATGTAAAGTTATGCACTACTAAGCAGGGTAGAGGTAGTGCAATTGAAAAATCTAAGTTGTTTAAAGCCAACTAAGTAGTTCAGCTTTAGGCTGTTGTCAGTGATTTCTCTAGGAAAGCTTTTAAAAAAAATCTTTTTATTGAGTATAGTTGATCCGCCCGCAATGCAGGAGACAGGAGACATGGGTTCTATCCCTGGGTCGAGAAAATCCCCTGGAGGAGGAAATGGCAGCCCACTTCAGTATTCTTGCCTGGAAAAAAAATTGCACAGACAGAGGAGCTTGGCAGCCTACAGTCCATGGCGTTGCAAAGAGTCAGTTACGACTGAGTGACTAAGCAGAGCTGATTTACAATGTTGTGTTAGTGTCAGCTGTACAGCAAGTGAACCAGTTATACAATACATATGTGTGCATACGTGCTAAGTCACTTCAGTTCAGTTCAGTTCAGTCACTCAGTCATGTCTGACTCTTTGCGACCCCATGAAACACAGCATGCCAGGCCTCCCTGTCCATCACCAACTCCTGGAGTTCACTCAGACTCATGTCCATTGAGTCGGTGATGCCATCCAGCCATCTCATCCTCTGTCGTACCCTTCTCCTCCTGCCCCCAATCTCTCCCACCATCAGAGTCTTTTCCAATGAGTCGAGTCTTCGCATGAGGTGGCCACATTACTGGAATTTCAGCTTTAGCATCATTCCTTCCAAAGAAATCCCAGGGCTTATCTCCTTCGGAATGGACTGGTTGGATCTCCTTGCAGTCCAAGGGACTCTCAGGAGTCTTCTCCAGCACCACAGTTCAAAAGCATCAATTCTTCGGCAGTCATCCTTCTTCACAGTCCAACTCTGACATCCATACATGACCACTGGAAAAACCATAGATTGACTAGACGGACCTTAGTCGGCAAAGTAATGTCTCTGCTTTGCAATATGCTATCTAGGTTGGTCATAACTTTTCTTCCAAGGAGTAAGCATCCTATCCAACTCTTTGTGACTCTGGACTATAGCCCGCCAGGCTGCTCTGTCCATGGGATTCTCCAGGCAAGAATACTGGAGTGGGCTGCCATGCCCTCCTCTAGGGGATCTTCCTGACCCCACGTCTCCTGTGGCTCCTGCATTGCAGGCAGGTTCTCTGTTGCTGAGCCACCATGGAAGCCCACATGTATCTATATCCAGTCATTTTTAGGTTCTTTTCCCTGTAGGCCATTACAGAGTAATAAGTAAAGTTCCCATGGTACAATAGGTCCTTACTAGTTATCTATTTTATATATAGCAGTGTTTATGAGGAAGGGATTTTTCCTTTTTGTTTCATCTCTTTTTGTTTCCTATCTTCCTCTTCCTCTTTTTCTTTTTGCTTGTGGTTACTAAAACTCCTATCAGGAAGATTCTCTGTATCCCGGAAGATCTGTTTCCTGAACAATGAGCCATAGGAAAAAAAGCTAAGAGCCCAAGAAATATTTGCCACCTACTTTAAAAAATTTCCAAGCACTTTTCATTTTTATTCATTTTTAATTCTGTTGGAAACTCCAGAGATCCATGCTCTCGTCTAAGTATTGATGTTATTTACAGACTTGTGGCAATATGTGACATTTCAGCTGACACAGGAGGATCCATTGAGTTTATGACTGAGTGTACAACCATAGAGCGTCCCTTTTGCATGTATGATGCAGATCAGCATATTATTCATGACAGGTGAGTTTGCTAAAGGTTGGTGGATGGGGTGAGATACATAGTAATATATCATTTACTTCCTCTGATATGCTACTCTAAAATACCCACACTGAGTGACTGAGCACAACAATGCAAATTTCCAGAGATAAGCTCAAATATATTTAAAAACTTGGTGGAAAAACCACATACAAATTTGAGTGCTTAAATGCACACACACGTAAATATGTATTGCATTTCAAAATGGGTTGCTGAAGAAGGGAAAGGTTTTATTTGAAAAAGCTTGTTTATATTCTTATATACTATGGCACAAAATTACAAATGTATAATAGAGCAGACATCTGGAAAAGTTAGGACTTACACATAGATTTTGTCCATCTGAATGAAACGTGTTGGTTCTCCTAGTGTGGAAGGCTCTGGGATTCTGATGTGTTCCATTGACAATTTGCCAGCACAGCTTCCAATTGAATCTACAGAATACTTTGGAGACATGCTTTACCCTTATGTTGAAGAAATGGTAAGTGGACTGGTAGCATCAGTGGCTTTAAGTAGAACTTTGGAGTGATCTTATGAACGTCCTGGTCTTCTGTATCTAAGAAATCTGTTGAAAAATGAGATGCCAGCCCTTCCCCAAAGCACTTACTGACTCTTATTTCACCCATTCTGCTTACTTGTTTCATGGGAAATGTTATTATGTAGCTGCCTTCATGCTTCATTACAATTGTATTTGCCTCTCATTATGCATACTTTATTAAGAATGTTCCTGACATTGGAGACGAGGTTTACTTTATTTCCACTTTTCTTCTGCTTTCTAGATCAGTTCATATTGGGGCATTCTTACTGTACTGTGACTGGATGTATATGTGTGTATGTTTGTGTGTTTGTGTGTGTGTGTGTGTGTGCCCAGTTGCTCAGTTGTGTCCGACTCTTTTCGACCCCATGGATTGTAGCCCACTAGAGTCTTCTGTCCATGGGATTTTCCCGGCAAGAATACTGGGGCAGGTTGCCATTTCCTGCTCCAGGGGATCTTCCTGACCCAGGGATTGAAGCCATGTCTCCTGTATCTCCTGCATTGGCAGGAGGATTCTTTACCACTGCGCCACAGATTTGAAAAATCAGAAATGGAAAAATTTTGTTTGAGTTTAATCATTAATGCTTAGTTAAATGACAGCCTATGTTCTAGTCATGTATTATTCACTGTGATCAGTGATTGTTGAAATACTGGGTGTATCTATTTTTTAGAAAAGAATTTACCTTTATTATTTATTTATTGGGCTCTGCCGGGTCTTAGTTGTGGCATGCAGGATCTTTAGCTGCAGGCATGTGGGATCTAGTTCTCTGAGAACTAGATCAAATCGTGGCCCCTGCTTTGGGAGCACAGAGTCTTAGTCATTGGACTACCAGGAAGTCTCAGTATTGTGTTATCTAAATTCCACTTTCTCTGTCAAAAAAAGGCTTTCTTGTTTCATTATTTATTGTAAACATTCACACCCATCATGCTTTATTTCCTTGCTAATGGTTGTCTGCCTCTGGCAAGGTTCCAAAGGTCTGAAGAGTGGCCCTTGTGCTTTTCATCCATAGTTTCACCCAGGAGCTCTCATACTAAGATGGAGCAGTAGGTAATGTGGCCTGAATAAGTGCAGCTTCCAGTCTATCTTCTTTTCTTTCACTTACTATTCTATTTTGACCCTTTATTTTTCCTCCTGGAGTATGTCAGCAGGGAGATATAACAGGCTTTAGAAAATGCAGGTAGCAGGCATTATTATGGTTGGAAACAATATTATACAGCACTTACTATGTTCTAGACAGTGTTCAGATTGTTTATCTGGCTGCATCAGGTCTTGGTTGAATCACCTCTGTTGCAGTGCCCCAGCCTTCTAGTTGTGGCCCTCGGCTCTGGAGCGCCCAGGCTCAGCAGTTGCAGCACACAAGCTGTCTCGCTGCAGCTCAAGGGCCTAGTTGCCATGTGGCATGTGAGATCTTAGTTCCCCAACTAAGGATCAAACCCACATCCCCTGTATTGCAAGGTGGACTCTTAACCACTGGGCCACCAGGGACGTCCCCAAATTGCTTTATATATTTTCATTTTTAAATACTCATGGTCACTCTCTCAGGTAGGTACCATTATCAACCTATTTTACTGATTAGAAAACTGAGGCACATGAAGAAGTGAAGGCTGAGAAGGGTTGCTGACACATCTGGTGCTGGACCTGAGGTGTGTCTGGAACTGACTCTGAGGAGTTAAAGTAGCTTGAGAAAGGACAGTACAAATGTCAAATTTTACTGGAGACGTCAACTTGTTTTATGGCCTTGAGCCAAGCACTCACTTGCTTTCTGCACCTCGGATATTTTACCTATAAAATGATATTTAATCTTTAAAAACTTATTTGCCGTTCTTATTTTTATTTTCTGGCTTTGTTGCTGCGTGCCGGCTTTCTCTAGTTGTAGTGAGCAGGGGCTCTCTCTAGCTGCGGTGCTCAGGTTTGTCACGGTAGTGGCATCTCGTTGCAGAGCACAGGGTCTAGGGCACGCGGGCTTCTCTAGTTGTGGTGCGTGGGCTTAGTTGCTCTGTGGCACGTGGAATCTTCCCTGATCAGGGATTAAACCCCCGTCTTCCTCATTGGCAGGCGGATTCTTAACCATTGGACCACTACAGAAGTCCTGATAATACAGAATCTTAATGGTCCCTCCAGTTCTAACGTTCTGTAACTGTAAATGTCTAAGTGGCTGAAAGGCACATACATATTTTAAAAGTAATTTACCCAGATGTTTACTATTTGCAGTGATGCTCATTCATTTCCCTCTGGGATCATTTGCCTGAAGAATCAATAACTTTCGTTAGCCCTTTACATGAATTTTTTATTTCAGATTTTCTTTTTTGGAGTTCTAAAATTTCTGTTTGTTTCTTTTTTTTTTCTCCTGAGAATTTCTTTTGATTTATCATGAGTGTAGTTTTCCTTATCACATGGAGCAGAGTTGTAAAAGCAACTCTACAGTCTACCTGTTATTTCCAAAATTCTGGGTAAACTTCAGCTTGAAATATAGTGATTGTCTTTTCACCTGAGAATGAGTCGGGTCATAGTTTTCTGATTTTCTTAAGCTGAATAATTTTGAAGTACATCATGGATACAGTGAAGACTCATACTGTGGAAATTCCAGACTGTTACATTTCTCTCTAAAGTGTTGATTTTGTTTGGTTTATTTGGCTTTTTTTTTTTTTAAGCAGGTAATTAATGAGGCTAGACTTAAACTGAAAACTCTGTCTCACCTGAGACAGGTATCTCAAGTAAAAGTTCAGCCTTTTCACCCTTTCTGGGCTGCTTGTCGTCTGACCTGCACATGCTCAGTCCTTCCAGACTCGGACCAGAGCTGACATGGAAGCTGGGCTTCACTTTTATCTGAGTCTGTCATTTCTGGCATTTCCCGCCCACACTCTGGAGCAGGCTATGATGCCCAGTGTTTCGTTCCTGTTCCCTTAGATCAGAAAGTCAGTAAGCTTGCTGCCTGTTTCTGCTTCCTCACAGCACATAGACCCTCCTCAGGGCAATACCAAAAGGACAGCACACTCAATTTCAGCACTGATTATTTCTTCTGAGTTTTGACAGTCTCCCCAAACTGCCTGCTCTTCTTCATTCTCTGAAACTGTCATGTAGTTAGTTTTGTTTGTATTTTGTCCAGAGTTTATAGCTGTGATGTACAGAAGGGATAGTTAGCACTTCGTCCCTATCTGAAAAAGAACCCTCAGTCACAATGCATTGATTAGATCAACTTGACTCCAGCAGAGTCTTGGAGTAGCTAGAAGAGCTGTTGTTGAGCCTTTGGCTTTCTTTCCTTTTCTTTTTTTTTTATATAATTATATTTATTTTTGGCCGTGCTGGGTCTTGGTTGCTGTGAGGGCTTTTCTCTAGTTGCAGTGAGCAGGGGCTCCTCTTCATTGCAGTGTGAAGGCTTCTTATTGTGGTGGCTTCTCTCGTGTAGCATGCGTTTGAGGGCACGTGGGTTCAATAGTTGCCGTTCCCTGGCTCTAGAGCACAGGCTCAATAACCGTGGTGCATGGGCTCAGTTGCTCCACAGCATGTGGGATCTTCCCAGACCAGTGATCAAACCTGTGTCTTTTGTATTGGCAGACGGTTTCTCTACCACTGACCCACCAGGCAAGCCCTGAGCCTTTGACTTTAATTCATCTTTTTGAATCCTTCAAGTATGCATTTTAATGCAATGCTTAGCTTATAAGGCCAAATTATGGAAAATGTTGCATATTAATTTGCCTTTGTGAAAGGATTTGACTGTTATTTCTTAAAATGTCATTTTGTTTGGCTGCTCTGACACCTTTTACCATCTAAGAAGTTGCTACTAGCTATTTTCAATTCACAAATGATCGTGCTTCAAAATTTCAATTACAAGTTTATTTTTCTTGGACCTTAGAAGACAGTTTTTCATTGTCCTTAGTCAAACACTGTCTACGGGGTCGCACAGAGTTGGACACGGCTGTAGTGACTTAGCAGCAGTAGCAGTCAAACACAAGCTGAAATCAAGATTGCCGGGAGAAATATCAATAACCTCAGATATGCAGATGACACCACCCTTATGGCAGAAAGTGAAGAGGGAACTAAAAAGCCTCTTGAGGAAAGTGAAAGAGGAGAGTGAAAGAGTTGGCTTAAAGCTCAACATTCAGAAAACGAAGATCATGGCATCCGGTCCCATTACTTCACGGGAAATAGATGGGGAAACAGTGGATACAATGTCAGACTTTATTTTTTTGGGCTCCAAAATCACTGCAGATGGTGACTGCAGCCATGAAATTAAAAGACGCTTACTCCTTGGAAGGAAAGTTATGACCAACCTAGATAGCATATTCAAAAGCAGAGACATTACTTTGCTGACTAAGGTCTGTCTAGTCAAGGCTATGGTTTTTCCTGTGGTCATGTATGGATGTGAGAGTTGGACTGTGAAGAAGGATGAGTGCCAAAGAATTGATGCTTTTGAACTGTGATGTTGGAGAAGACTCTTGAGAGTCCCTTGGACTGCAAGGAGATCCAACCAGTCCATCCTAAAGGAGATCAGCCCTGGGATTTCTTTGGAAGAAATGATGCTAAAGCTGAAACTCCAGTACTTTGGCCACCTCATGAGAAGAGTTGACTCACTGGAAAAGACTCTGATGCTGGGAGGGATTGGGGGCAGGAGGAGAAGGGGACGAGAGAGGATGAGATGGCTGGATGGCATCACTGACTTGATGGACATGAGTCTGAGTGAACTCCGGGAGTTGGTGATAGACAGGGAGGCATGGCGTGCTGCGATTCATGGGGTTGCAAAGAGTCGGACACGACTGAGCCACTGAACTGAACTAGTCAAAATTGCCTTTCTTGAGTACAGTTGATCTCATATAGATGTTAGGAGAAAAACAAGCCAATTCAATGAAATTCTTAGTAAAGTGTGTTTGAGAGTTAGCCCATGTAACTGATGAGGGCTAAGTAAAATTTGAATGAAATTTTCTTTTTTTCTTTTGGCTGCACCCACGGCATGTTCGATCCTAGTTTCCTGACTAGGGATCAAACGCAGACCCTTTTCACTGGGAGCATGGAGTCTTAGCCACTGGACCACCAGGGAAGTCCTTAAATAAATTAAAAAAAATTATTAAAGAATACAATTTTTTTTACATTATATGATAGTATACAATATTAAAGTGTAACAGATAAGTGATACTTAAGTATATAGCATGATAAATTATCACAGAGACATGCAGGTGAAACCTACAAAGTGAAAACTAGAACAAGGTTAACACTCCAGAAATGCCCTGTGCCTCTCCCAGCACTCTCCCCACTCTCCTTCCTAACGGGACCTGCTGTCTTGATTTATAACTGTGGATTAGCTGTGCCTTTTATGGGAAAATTTTATTTTATGAACATATTAATCAGAGTTTAAAAACACTTCTGATACTTCCAATGAACTTCTTGGGTCTCTTTAATGTTCTTTGTTTTCCTTTTTCTTGGTTTTCAATCCGTTCTTATTACTCAATATGCCTGTTTATTTTTGATTGAATGTTGGTTATAGTTTATATAAATCTTAGAGATGATTTGAGGCTCTGGATGGTATATGTGTGTATGTTTCAGAGAAGATTTCCTTTGTTTCTGGCAAGGAGGCTAGGAGAAAATCACCTCCGTTCAGTTAAGAATGGAAGTGATTCCAAAGCTGAGACTTGGTCCTTTGGAGAACTACATTTTTCAGTTGACCCTTTATTTAGAATATAATCTTTCAGGATCCCAAATGGAAATCTGGCCTTTATTAGGATCCCCTTCAGCTGAACTTAAACTCTGGTGTTTTTTTTTTTACCCTGTGGTCAGCCACAAGCTCTCCTCAGTTTCTCTCTGCTCAGCATCCCAGCCACTGCTTCCACATTGGCAGCTAAATCTAAGAAACGTGCTTAGATTTGTTGACACAGCCAGCTGCTCTAAATTTTAACACGTTCTTCCTTTTATATGTCCCTGCTGCTAAGTTGCTTCAGTCATGTCCGACTCTTTGCAACCCCATGGACTGTAGCCTGCCAGGCTACTCTGTCCCTGGGATTCTCCAGGCAAGAATGCTGGAGTGGGTGGCCATTTCTTTCTCTGGGAGATTGGTCTTCCAAACAGGGTGGTGGGATTGTCTTGGAGGCATCAGTCTCAGCACTGGACATATGTAAAAACTGGTGACTGTCTCTATGTAGTCTTGATAATATGTGTACCTGCTTGCCACTAAAAAATTAAGTATGTTATCTATGTTCTTTTGATAACAGTATGATATGAAGCTGTATTTAAAGTACCTTGGATATATCTGAGGTTTAGTTTCAGACCACTGCAATAAAATGAATATCACAATAAAATGAGTAACACAAATATTTTGGTTTCCCAGTGCATATATAAGTTATGTTTAAACTATACTGTAGTCTATTAAGTGTGCAATAACCATAAGTCTAAAGATGATATACATACTTTAATTAAGAAATACAGTATTATATATCAACTATGTGTGTGTATTAAGTTGCTTCTGCTGCTGCTGCTACTGCTAAGTCATGTCAGTCATGATCGACTCTGTCCCTGGGATTCTCCAGGCAAGAACACTGGAGCGGGTTGCCATTTCCTTCTCCAATGCATGAAAGTGAAAAGTGAAAGTGAAGTCGGTCAATCGTGTCTGACTCTTAGCGACCCCATGGACTGCAGCCCACCAGGCTCCTCCGTCCATGGGAGTTTCCAGGCAAGAGTACTGGAGTGGGTCACCAGTGCCTTCTCTGATTAAGTTGCTTCAGTTGTATCCAGTTCTTTGTGACGCCATGGACTGTAGCCCACTAAGCTTCTCTGTCCATGAAATTCTCCAAGTAAGGATACTGAAGTGGGTTGCCATGCCCTCCTCCGGGAGATCTTCCTGACCCAGGGATCGAACATGCATCTCCTGCATTTCAGGCATACTCTTTACCTGAGCCACCAGGGAAGCCCGTATCAACTATAGTTCAATTTTAAAAAAGAAAATGAATATTGCTAAAATATGTTAACCATCATTTGAGCCTTCAGTGAGTCATAATCTTTTTCCCAATAGTAATGCCAAAGATTACTGATCACAGATCAGCATAACAAAAGTAAAAATAATGAAAAATTTTGAAATTATTGTGAGAATTACCAAAATGTGAGACAGAGACACAGAGTGAGCAAATCTGCTGGAAAAAGGGCACCAGTAGACTTGCTCAATACAAAGTCGCCACAAATCTTCAGTGAAGAAAAAAATCAATATCTGTAAACCACAGTAAGTTGAACCACAATAAAACAAGGTATATGGACTGTGCTGTTTCCCCCTGATTTTCTTTTTTGACGTGATAGAACCTATAGCATTCCAAGGCATAGGATATCCTTTTGAACCAATATGGAAGTTTTGTTTCAGTTGAATTCAATAGATATTTATTGTCTATTGGAACAAGGCAGACACCTAAATGAAAAGAATTAAAACACAGCTGCTGACCTATAGATGCATGAGGTCCAAGAAGGGCATAAGACACGTGTGCACTTCTACTGAAAGATGGAATGTGATAGTCACAGGAAGATGCTAATGACGTTGTGGAGGGAGAGGATCTGTCCAGTTGAGGAAGTCGGGAAAGTGGAAGCAGGAGACATACTGTGTGATGTAGATGGGGGAACGAAGGTGGGAGCTAATTTAACATAAGGTTTCTATGTGCCGTCAGATAAGATGGAATTAAGGTAAATATATTGGTTCCATGTTAAAAGGGGTCTTAACACTGGGAAAATAGCTTGAGATTAATTTAGAAAAGAGTGATGAGCCTCAAAAGTGTTATATGTGAAAGTGGCAAGACCTACCATATGCTTCAGGAGGCTGTTTTGTATTGGATGAATTCTAGCAAGAGAGACAGTTAAATGCGGTAATTTAGAAGCCTTAAAAAAAATACATTTATTTGGCTGTCTCAGGTCTTAGTTACGACACAAGGGATCTCAATCTTTGTTGCGGCATGCAGGATCTTTAGTTGTGGCAGGTGAACTGTTATTTACAGTATGTGGGATCTAATTCCCTCAGCAGGGATCGAACCCATGCCCCCTGCATTGGGAGAGGGGGAGTCTTAGCCACTGGACCACTAGGGAAGTCCCTGAGCAACCTTTTATCTTTGTTTGATATTTGCTTCTCTTTAGGTGGACTCATGACAATTATTAGTTTCTTGGGGAAAAACTGCACTGAATTTTCAATAATGACTGTATATATCCACTAATATATTTATTGAATATTTGCCATCTTACAATTAGTAGCCTTACAGCAAGATGCCAAGTGCAGTTCCTACTTTCCAGGTCTGTTTGGGGGCAAGTTTTGATAAGCTTCCCTTGTGGCTCAACTGGTAAAAAATCCGCCTGTAATGTGGGAGATCTGGGTTCAATCCCTAGGTTGGGAATCCCCCTGGGGAAAAGAAAGGCTACCCACTCCAGTATTCTGGGCTGGAGAATACCATGGACTGTATTGTCCACGGGGTCGCAAAGAGGTGGACACGACTGAGCGACTTTCACTTTGATAAAGGCTTCACAGAGAAGGCAGTTCTTCAGCTGCATTTCGGAGAACAAAGAGAAGGAGTTGGAAGCAGAGGAGTAACATGTGAAGTGGCTACATGATGTGGCCAAGAGGCAGGTGAGGACGTGATGTGGGTACCCAGCTCCAGGCTGTTCACATGACTGAAGTGTTGGGTGTGAGGCCAATGCGGGGTTGAGGCAGGAGAAGCAGAGCCAGACTATATTGGGAGCTTGAGACTAACTCGAAGGCAATGGAAATCTACTGAATTATTTTAAAAAGGCACAGGAGCCTGTTTAAACACAAATAATCAAATTTGTGTTTCAGATTGGAGATAAATGGAAGGAAGAGATGTAGAAGGTAGTTCCCATGATCCCAGTAAGGCCTACATAAGGCTATAGAATTAAAGAGCAGAGAGAGAGAGAGAGAATGAAAAGATACATAGGAGTTGAGTGATTTAACCATATACTGAGTGAGATGTGAACTCATTTGATTATCTGTTAATGGCTCTTGCCTTGTTGACAGGGTTGGTAGGTGGAGGAGTCAGCTTGAGAAGGAAATACTCCAGTGGGGAGACCCCAAGTGTCAGTTTCATCCATTCCCCTAAGAACGCCTGGCTTGTAAATATGTATACCTGTCTTTTTTTTTTTTTTTTAATACTGTTTCTCCAGGAATAGCTAGCCTAGGTATCTGATGTTTTAGATACATGAAAGTAGTTTTGTATTTCTTTTAATACAGTACATATATACTGTTCTGCCAGCATCTAGTAGGTACATTTAACACTTTCTTAGTTGGGTGAGTGCTGCAGGGTCTTGACTGTCTCATTGGCCTTAAGGTCCCACCCATCAGAAGCAACCACACTTATCTGATCTTTACCCTTTGGCGTCTATTCAAAGATTGGATGCCTTGGAGGAAATGAGAAGGACTGGAATGCTAGGGTGTCAGTATGAGGTGTGGCTTTTGTTGTTGGCTCATACTTGTGAGATAATGGGAAGAGTATGAAGGATTTTTTGAGTCTACTGGGTCAAGTCATTTTCCTTGACACTTCTGAAATGCTGATATGTCTATATATGGAACCATTGCTGGCTGACCTGAGGGAGACTCCTTATGGTAGCATACCCCATTCTCTACTGCTAATAGAACAAGCTGAATCCTTGGGATGGGATGGAGGTCCTCAGAGTGAGGACTTGTGGTGATATTTGCCAGCACGCTCAACGTGACACAGGCTTCCCTGGTGTCTTAGGGGTTAAAGAATCTACCTGCAATGCAGGAGACACAGGAGATGTGGGTTTGATCCCTGGGTCAGGAAGATTCCCTGGAGAATGAAGTGACAACCCACTCCAGTATTCTTGCCTGAAAACTCCCATGGACAGAGGAGCCTGGCGGGTTACAGTTCAAAGGGTAGCAAAGAGCTGGACATGACCGAGCAGCTAAAGAACAACATACGTTCAACGTGACACATCTAACTGGTGGGGAAGTCTAAGTTTTGTGTGTTTCCAGTAAGCAAACGTGATTAAGATTTTGGAATTGGAAATTGTACTGAATAAACATGTTTTGGGGGGCAGAACTCATTGCTTGGAGAAGACACCTTTTGCCAATTAATTATACAAATCAGTGATTTTCAAAAAACTTTTCTAACATTTTTTCCTTTGACTAATATTTAAAATAGATAAAATAGCAAGATGCCTTCTTTGCAACATCATTTATCGTTTTCCAATTTCATTTCCTTTTCAGATACTATCAGATGCGACACAGCCTCTTGAAAGTCAGAATTTTTCTCCTGTGGTGCGAGATGTAAGTTATGAAAAGTATTTCTTTTCATGAATGTATTTTTTCTACCACTTTCCTTGATCCCTTTTCCTCTTTCCCTCCCTGTCTTTCTCCATCTCTGTCACTCTCTCTTTTCTCTGTTAGTCATGAGCCCATGATTGTGGGACTAAATGTGCTGACTAAAGAATTGTCTTGTATCGTATATATTCAGGCAGTGATTACATCTAACGGCATGTTGTCTAACAAGTATAAATATATCCAGAAACTCCGAGAGAACAGGTAAGCCTCATTTACAACCTCTTGTTTAATACATTTATTCTTGGATCTCATGAGTATTTTTTAAATGCGTCCATATGAGTTCTTGATACTAGGATTATGTAATATGTATTTTTTAAATGTCTGTAAATACTAGGAATTTCAAATGAAGTGACTGGCTGAAACCAATGTGAATTATTTTCCTTTGAACAGTATTGTAGCATCATTTTGTCTTTCTAATATCCATGTAGACTTGTGTGTAGGTAAGCAAAACTTCAAAAGCTCTGTCCCTATTCTTTCGCTAGCATTTTGCATATTGTAATGTCTCAACTATTCTCTCAAAGGAAAATGAGCAAGCTAACCCTTTCCTTGGCACTTTCAGATTGATTTCTAGTTGAGGATTTGGATTCTCTTTTGCTTAGGATAATGTTTAGCAAACTGGACTCTTGGTTAGCAATTAAGAAAAGTACTGAAAAAAGAAAATGATGAGAGGTCAGTTTTCCCTGGGATTCTTATTAGGAGCAAAGTGTCAAAAAGTAATGAGACAAATCCACTGGAGAGAACAGTTCTCTTAGGAAGATACTTAGTTAAGGCCTTGGTTTCCATGATTGGCGTTACTACTCAAAATTTGGAAATGTAGACATCAACATTGGAATGTTCTGGTTTCCAGCTCTTTGTATTTGGTCTGTGTTTATACCTGCTCTATTGGTCTATTCACATTTTAAAAAGTGACCCATGCACTGAATTCTGAGGAGAAGCCAGAGTAGGAAAATTAGAAACAAACTGCCTGATCTTCTCTCTGTTATTCCACCTATAAGAAGTAAATAAGAGATCATTATTGTTATGCCTTTTCCATGTGTGTTGGTTAGCTTATACTTACTTTTGTGTGTTAGTGAAGTATTCTGTCATGATACCAGGGGTATATAATTGTTTTTTTTTAATAAAAAAGCAATTAGTGTATAGAACTCCATAGGTGAGTGTCTTATAGGGGAAACTTCATATATTTGTTTTTCACAGTTTTGTTTATCTTTGGATTTTCACTCTGATGATCTCTTTCTTACATGATTAATCTCAATGACATGTCTAACATGACTAGTCACTCTTTATACACCATATTCCATGTAGCAGCAGGTCTGACTGCTAGGACTTCCTGCCTTCCTTCCCAGGTAGAATCTTGTGCCAAGAGATTGAAAATGAAGATTGCATTTTGGAAGGAAATTAGAGTTTCCTTGAATCCCTGCCTTATTGTTTTGTTCTCTTTATTCGTTGTCCTGTGCTTAGTTGCTCAGATGTGTCTGACTCTTTGCAACCCCATGGACTTCTCCATTCATGGGGATTCTCCAAGCAAGAATGCTGGAATGGGTTGCCATGCACTCCTCCAAGGGATCTTCCTGACCCAGGTCTCCCACATTACAGGCAATTCTTTTACTGTCTGAGCCACCAGGGAAGCCCCTTTATTTAGCACAGTAATTATTAACCAGGAGTGTGGGGTTGCTGATGGGGCAGATAGTATTAATATCTAGAAGTAAGTTTTTAAAAATGTATTTTGAACATTTTCTTTTTAGAGATCAAAATAATGTGTTTCATATACCCGAACTACAGAAGGTGTTATTAGAAAGGATCTATAATAGCCAATAATAGTTCTTCCTTCTGGGAGGTGAAATGGGATAGACGTGGAAGTTAAATGAAAGCTCCATCATCAGTGATAGGAGTGCTGGGAGTAAAGAGGGGTGGGAGCATTTTATATTTACATTTATTTTTATTTACTTATAATTAATGAAATTAAGTGAAATTAAATTAAGGTTAAAGCTTGAGAGACATCCTAGCCTAAAAAATTCCAGCAACAGAGCCTTCTGCTTAAGTATCTGGCACCAAACCATTTCTATGGTTTTATACTGATATCTGGGAATTTGATTCAGAAGACTTTTAATGAGTATCTTTAAGACAGAATGCAATGAGCAATAGTGGGCTTATAAAGATGGAGAAGACTTAGTCACTATCTTGGAGGTCAGAGTTTGTAGGAGAGACAAATCATTAACTGTCAGGCAAGTACAAATTCCAACAACAGAGAAATTCAAGAATTAGAGTTCTGCCTAGTGACTCATCTTAGGTTTCTACATTTAACCCATACCATTTGTGATTTCAAGATTATGGTTTTAGAAAGAGACTCACAAACTTAGAAAATGAACATATTTTCCCAAAGGGAAGGGATAGTTAGGGAATTTGGGAAGGTCATGCACACATTGATATATTCAAAATGGATAACCAACAAAGACCTGTGGTGTAGTACATGGAATTCTGCTCAATGTTATGTGCCAGCCTGGATGGGAGAAGGGTTTGGGGGAGAATTGATACATGTATATGTATAGCTGAGTTTCTTCATTGTTCACCTGAAACTATCACTACATTGTTAATCGGCTATATCCCAATACAAAATAAAAAGTTTAGATTTTGAAAAAAAAAAAAAAAGGAGAAACAAAATCATTGTTTTCACTGGTTTCAAATGACCTGAAATATAAATCACAAGACTGTATCTAATATGGATAATAACCTCCTGCTCAGATTGTAGTATCTTCAGAATGTTGTGAGGAGTAAATAGGTTTCTGATAAAAGGCCCCTAGCATGATTTTGAATCAGTGTCCTCCCCCGGAAGGATAAAGTGTGAGACCAAGTGACTCAGTTGTGAACAGCCAGGCATTGGTCCAGTACTTGTACCTCACTAGTGGTACTGGGAATTCATACACATCAAAGATGTCTGGATCTATTGTTCATTATATGGGATATAAAATAATTAATGTAAAATATTGGTATTGGGAACTCCTGGTGAGATTCTTATTGTAAGAAATGTGGGGGGGGTGGGAATGATTGCTTCACAGTCTAAGTTTTATTTATTTATTTTTAAAATATAAATTTACTTATTTTAATTGGAGGCTAATTACTTTACAATATTGTGTTGGTTTTGCCATATATTGACATGAATCCACCATGGGTGTACATGTGTTTCCCATCCTGAACACCCCTCCCCCTTCCCTCCCCATACCATCCCTCTGGGTCATCCCAGTGCACCAGCCCCAAGCATCCTGTATCATGCATCAAACCTGGACTGGCAATTCATTTCACATATGCTATTATATATGTTTCAATGCCATTCTCCCAAACCATCCCACCCTTGCCCTCTCACACAGAGTCCAAAAGACTATTCTATACGTGTATGTCTCTTTTGCTGTCTCGCATACAGGGTTATCATTACCATCTTTCTAACTTTCACATATATATGTTAGTATACTGTATTGGTGTTTTTCTTTCTGGCTTACTTCACTCTGTATAATAGGCTCCAGTTTCATCCACCTCATTAGAATTGATTCAAATGTATTCTTTTTAATGGCTGAGTAATACTCCATTGTGTATATGTACCACAGCTTTCTTACCCATTCGTCTGCTGATGGACATCTAGGTTGCTTCCATGTCCTGGCTATTGTAAGCAGTGCTGCGATGAACACTGGGGTACACGGTTCTCTTTCAATTCTGGTTTCCTCAGTGTGTATGCCCAGCAGTGGGATTGCTGGGTCATATGGCAGTTCTATTTCCAGTTTTTCAAGGAATCTCCACACTGGTCTCCATAGTGGCTGTACTAGTTTGCATTCCCACCAACAGTGCAAGAGGGTTCCACACCCTCTCCAGCATTTATTGCTTGTAGACTTTTGGATTGCAGCCATTCTGACTGGCGTGAAATGGTACCTCATTGTGGTTTTGATTTGCATTTCTCTGATAATGAGTGATGTTGAGCATCTTTTCATGTGTTTGTTAGCCATCTGAATGTCTTCTCTGGAGAAATGTCTGTTTAGTTCTTTGGCCCATTTTTTTGATTGGGTCGTTTCTTTTTCTGGAATTGAGCCACAGGAGTTGCTTGTATATTTTTGAGATTAGTTGTTTGTCAGTTGCTTCATTTGCTATTATTTTCTCCCATTCTGAAGGCCGTCTTTTCACTTTGCTTATAGATTCCTTTGTTGTGCAGAACCTTTTAAGTTTAAGTAGGTCCCATTTGTTTATTTTTGCTTTTATTTCCAATATTCTGGGAGATGGCTCATAGAGAATCCTGCTGTGATTTATGTTGGAGAGTGTTTTGCCTATGTTCTCCTCTAGAAGATTTATAGTTTCTGGTCTTAAGTTTAGATCTTTAATCCATTTTGAGTTTATTTTTTGTGTATGGTGTTAGAAAGTGTTCTAGTTTCATTCTTTTACAAGTGGTTGACCAGTTTTCCCAGCACCACTTGTTAAAAAGATTGTCCTTTCTCCATTGTATATTCTTGCCTTCTTTGTCAAAGATAAGGTGTCCATAGGTGCATGGATTTATCTCAGGGCTTTCTATTTTGTTCCATTGGTCTATATTTCTGTCTTTGTGCCAGTACCATACTGTCTTGATGACTGTGGCTTTGTAGTAGAGACTGAAGTCAGGCAGGTTCTTTCCTCAATTTCCATTCTTCTTTCTCAAGATTGCTTTGGCTATTCGAGGTTTTTTGTATTTCCATACAAACTGTGAAATTATTTGTTCTAGCTCTGTGAAAAATACCGTTGGTAGCTTGATAAGGATTGCATTGAATCTATAGATTGCTTTGGGTAGTATACTCATTTTCACTATATTGATTCTTCTGATCCATGAACAGGGTATATTTCTCCATTTATTAGTGTCCTCTTTGATTTCTTTCACCAGTGTTTTATAGTTTTCTATATATAGGTCTTTAGTTTCTTTAGGTAGATATATTCCTAAGTATTCTATTCTTTTCGTTGCAATGGTGAATGGAATTGTTTCCTTAATTTCTCTTTCTGTTTTCTCATTGTTAGTGTATAGGAAAGCAAGGGATTTCTGTGTGTTGATTTTATATCCTGCAACTTTACTGTATTCATTGATTAGCTCTAGTAATTTTCTGGTGGAGTCTTTAGGGTTTTCTATGTAGAGGATCATGTCATCTGCAAACAGTCAGAGTTTTACTTCTTTTCCAATCTGGATTCCTTTTATTTCTTTTTCTGCTCTGATTGCTGTGGCCAAAACTTCCAAAACTATGTTGAATAGTAGTGGTGAGAGTGGGCACCTTTGTCTTGTTCCTGACTTTAGGGGAAATGCTTTCAATTTTTCACCATCGAGGATAAAGTTTCCTGTGGGTTTGTCATGAGTGAGTGAATGAGTGAGTGAGTGAAGTCGCTCAGTCATGTCCAACTCTTTGCGACCCCGTGGACTGTAACCTACCAGGCTCCTCCATCCATGGAATTTTCCAGGCAAGAATACTGGAGTGGGTTGCCATTTCTTTCTCTAGGGGATCTTCTCGACCCAGGGATTGAACCCGGGTCTCCCGCCTTGCAGGCAAACGCTTTAACCTCTGAGCCACCAGGGAAGCCCCCCTGTGAGTTTGTCATATATAGCTTTTATTATGTTGAGGAATGTTCCTTCTACTCCTGCTTTCTGGAGAGCTTTTCATAAATGGATGTTGAATTTTGTCAAAGACTTTCTCTGCATCTATTGAGATAATCATTTGGCTTTTATTTTTCAATTTGTTAATGTGGTGTATTACATTGATTGATTTGCAGATATTGAAGAATCCTTGCATCCCTGGGATAAAGCCCACTTGGTCATGGTGTATGATCTTTTTAATGTGTTGTTGGATTCTGATTGCCAGAATTTTGTTAAGGAGTTTTGCATCTATGTTCATCAGTGATATTGGTCTGTAGTTTTCTTTTTTTGTGGCATCTTTGTCAGGTTTTGGTATTAGGGTGACAGTGGCCTCATAGAATGAGTTTGGAAGTTTACCTTCCTCTGCAGTTTTCTGGAAGAGTTTGAGTAGGATAGATGTTAGCTCTTCTCTAAATTTTTGGTAGAATTCAGCTGTGAAGCCATCTGGACCTGGGCTTTTGTTTGCTAGAAGGTTTCTGATTACAGTTTCAATTTCTGTGCCTGTGATCGGTCTGGTAAGATTTTCTATTTCTTCCTGGTTCAGTTTTGGAAAATTGTACTTTTCTAAGAATTTGTCCATTTCTTCCAAGTTGTCCATTTTATTGGCATATAATTGCTGATAGTAGTCTCTTATGATCCTTGGTATTTCTGTGTTGTCTGTTGTGATCTCTCCATTTTCATTTCTAATTTTATTGATTTGATTTTTCTCCCTTTGTTTCTTGATGAGTCTGGCTAATGGTTTGTCAATTTTATTTATCCTCTCAAAGAACCAGCTTTTGGCTTTGTTGAATTTTGCTATGGTCTCTTTTGTTTCTTTTGCATTTATTTCTGCCCTAATTGTTAAGATTTCTTTCCTTCTACTAACCCTGGGGTTCTTCATTTCTTCCTTTTCTAGTTGCTTTAGGTGTAGAGTTAGGTTATTTATTTGACTTTTTTCTTGTTTCTTGAGATATGCCTGTATTGCTATGAACCTTCCCCTTAGCACTGCTTTTACAGTGTCCCACAGCTTGTGGTTGTTGTTTTTTCATTTTCATTTGTTTCTATGCATATTTTGATTTCTTTTTTGATTTATTCTGTGATTTGTTGGTTATTCAGCAGTGTGTTGTTCAGCCTCCATATGTTGGAATTTTTAATAGCTTTTCTCCTGCAATTGAGATCTAATCTTACTGCATTGTGGTCAGAAAAGATGCTTGGAATGATTTCATTTTTTTTAAATTTACCAAGGCAAGATCATGGCATCCAGTCCCATCACTTCATGGGAAATAGATGGGAAAACAGTGGGAACAGTGTCAGACTTTATTTTGGGGGGCTCCAAAATCACTGCAGATAGTGATTGCAGTCATGAAATTAAAAGATGCTTACTCCTTGGAAGAAAAGTTATGACCAACCTAGATAGTATATTCAAAAGCAGAGACATTACTCTGCTGACTAAGGTCCATCTAGTCAAGGCTATGGTTTTCCCTGTGGTCATGTGAGAGTTGGACTGTGAAGTAAGTGAACACCGAAGAATTGATGCGTTTGAACTGTGGTGTTGGAGAAGACTCTTGAGAGTCCCTTGGACTGCAAGGAGATCCAACCAGTCCATCCTGAAGGAGATCAACCCTGGGATTTCTTTGGAAGAAATGCTGCTAAAGCTGAAACTTCAGTACTTTGGCCACCTCATGCGAAGAGTTGACTCACTGGAAAAGACTCTGATGCTGGGAGGGATTGGGGGCAGGAGGAGAAGGGGACGACAGAGGATGAGATGGCTGGATGGCATCACGGACTCGATGGATGGGAGTTTGAGTGAACTCCGGGAGATGGTGATGGACAGGGAGGCCTGGTGTGCTGCGATTCATGGGGTTGCAAAGAGTCAGACACGACTGAGCAACTGAACTGAACTGAACCAAGGCTAGATTTATGGCCCAGGATGTGATCTATCCTGGAGAAGGTTCCGTGTTCACTTGAGAAAAAGGTGAAATTCATTGTTTTGGGGTGAAATGTCCTATAGATATCAATTAGGTCTAACTGGTCTATTGTATCATTTAAAGTTTGTGTTTCCTTGTTAATTTTCTGTTTAGTTGATCTATCCATAGGTGTGAGTGGGGTATTAAAGTCTCCCACTATTATTGTGTTATTGCTAATTTCCCCTTTCATACTTGTTAGCATTTGTCTTACATGTTGCAGTGCTGCTATGTTGGGTGCATATATATTTATAATTGTTATATCTTCTTCTTGGATTGATCCTTTGATCATTATCTAGTGTCCTCCTTTGTCTCTTTTCACAGCCTTTGTTTTAAAGTCTGTTTTATCTGATATGAGTATTGCTACTCCTGTTTTCTTTTGGTTTCTATTTGCATGGAATATCTTTTTCCAGCCCTTCACTTTCAGTCTGTATGTGTTCCTTGTTTCGAGGTGGGTCTCTTGTAGACAACATATATAGAGGTCTTGTTTTTGTATCCATTCAGGCAGTCTTTGTCTTTTGGTTGGGGCATTCAACCCATTTATATTTAAGGTAATTACTGAGTATGATCCCGTTGCCATTTACTTTATTGTTTAGGTTCGAGTTTATACACCCTTTCTGTGTTTCCTGTCTAGAGAAGATCCTTTAGCATTTGTTGGAGAGCTGGTTTGGTGGTGCTGAATTCTCTCAGCTTTTGCTTGTCTGTAAAGCTTTTGATTTCTCCTTCATATTTGAATGAGATCCTTGCTGGGTACAGTGATCTGGGTTGCAGGTTATTTTCTTTCATCACTTTAGGCATGTCCTGCCATTCCCTTCTGGTCTGAAGAGTTTCTATTGAAACATCAGCTGTTATCCTTATGGGAATCCCCTTGTGTGTTATTTGTTGTTTTTCCCTTGCTGCTTTTAATATTTGTTCTTTGTGTTTGATCTTTGTTAATTTGATTAATATGTGTCTTGGGGTGTTTCACCTTTGGTTGATCCTGTTTGGGACTCTCTGGGTTTCTTGGACTTGGGAGATTATTTCCTTCCCCATTTTAGGGAAGTTTTCAACTATTATCTCCTCAAGTATTTTCTCGTGATCTTTCTTTTTTTCTTTTCTTCTGAGACTCCTATGATTCGAATGTTGGGGCATTTAACATTGTCCCAGAGGTCTCTGAGATTGTCCTCATTTCTTTTAATTCATTTTTCTTTTTTCCTCTCTGTTTCATTTATTTCTACCATTCTATCTTCTACCTCCGTTATTCTACTGTTGGTTCCCTCCAGTGTTTTTTTTTTTATCTCATTTATTGCATTATTCATTATATATTGACTCTTTTTTATTTCTTCTATTCCTTGTCAAACCTTTCTTGCATCTTCTCACTCCTTGTCTCTAATCTATTTATCTGTAACTCCATTTTGTTTTCAAGATTTTGGATCATTTTCACTATCATTATTCAGAATTCTTTATCAGGTAGAATCCCTATCTCTTCCTCTTTTGTTTGGTTTGGTGGGCATTTATTCTGCTCCTTTGCCTGCTGGGTATTTCTCTGCCTTATCTTGTTTATATTGCTGCATTTGGGTTGGCCTTTCAGTATTCTGGCAGTTTGCAGAGTTCTCTTTATTGTGGAGTTTCCTCACTGTGGGTGGGGTTGGATGGGTGGCTTGTCCACGTTTCCCTGTTAGGGAAGCTTGTGTTGGTGTTCTGGTGGGTGGAACTGGAGCTGGATTTCTTCTCTCTGGAGTGCATTGAAGTGTCCAGTAATGAGCTATGAGATGTCAATGGGTTTGGAATGACTTTCGGCAGCCTGTATATTGAAACTCAGGGCTATGTTCCTGTGTTGCTGGAGAAATTGTGTGGTATGTCTTGCTCTGGAACTTGTTGGCCCTTGGGTGATGCTTGGTTTCAGTGTAAGTATGGAGGCGTTTGATGAGCTCCTATCGATTAATGTTCCCTGGAGTCAGGAGTTCTCTGGTGTTCTCAGGATTTGGACTTAAGCCTCCTGCTTCTGGTTTTGTCTTATTCTTACAGTAGCCTCAAGGCTTCTCCATCTGTCACTTCCAAGGCGGTTCCCTCAGTTTTAGCTTCTTCTGTTTGCTGGTCTCTTCAGTGTCTAATTTTCACCCTGACACAAGGGGCGGTGGTGGACACTTTTTTAGGCTCCCTTGTTCAGTCGTCATGTGGGGAGGGAGGGACGCTGCAGATGAATAACACTGGTGTGTGCTTGCAGTGTCTTGGCCACGCTGGGTTTGACCCCGCTCACGGCTTGTGTGCTTTCCGTGTCTACACTGCTTAGGCTCTAGGTTGCTCTGCCAGGAACTGTCTGAGGCTGGCCCTGGGTTGTATGCACTTCCCAGGTCTAAGCCGCTCAGGTTCAGATACTCGAGTACTCCTCAAAGGCACAGACTCAGTTGGGCCTGCATTTTGTGCCCTTCCCAGGTCCGAGCAACTCAGGTGACCAGGTGTTTTGTGAGTATGGTAGCTGTGACTTATCACCTCCCCCATCCCTGCCACCCGGTTTTCTGGGTGTACAACCAGCACACCTTCTCAGGTGGATGTTGACCGTCCAGAACCCCAAGGAGTCTTGGTTAGCAATGAAGCCTGCTTGCAGTTTGGTTGGTAAATGATGCCTCTCTGGGGCCATGATTGCCCCCTTCTGGCTCTGGCTGCCCTCGCCTGCCTGTCTCTGGTTGGGGATGGGCCGGTCCGCAGCCAGCTAGCTCTGCTCAGTCCTTTGTTCTGTGAGTGGGTCTGGTGGTGTCTTAGGTTAGTGCTTTTCACGGATTAGCTATCCCATTGTCCGGTTTGCTTTATCAAGTTAGTTCCCTCAGATTGCCCTTGGGGCATTCAGGTCCAGTCCTTACTCTAAGCAATGCAGCCCTGGCCTCCCTGCCCAGCCCCCGCTTGCTAGGGGGGATGACGGCATCTGTGCTGCTTCTCCACTGGGAGTTACCGTTGGGCACATAATTTGTGGGTTTTAATTATTTATTTATTTTTCTTCCTGGTTATGTTGCCCTCTGAGGTTCCAAGGCTCGCCACAGACTCACCAGTGAGTTTCCTGGTGTTTGGAAACCTCTGTTATTTAAGACTCCCTTCCCAGGATGGATCTCCATCCCTACCTCTTTTGTCTCTCTTTTTATCTTTTATATTTTTTCCTACCTCCTTTCGAAGACAATGGGCTGCTTTTCTGGGTGCCTGATGTTCTCTGCCGGCATTCAGAAGTTGTTTTGTGGAATTTACTCAGCGTTCAAATGTTCTTTTGATGAATTTGTGGGGCAGAAAGTGGTCTCCCTGTCCTATTCCTCTGCCATCCTAGGACCACCTCCTGCTTCACAGTCCAAGTTTTAGTTTGGTTTGGGGACAGCAACGTTTTATTTAAAACTTTTTTTGTTAATATTTTCTCCCCTCCTTTTATTTATAGGGAACGTGCTCAGTTACTTTCAATGGGCACCAAGAAAAAGGTCTTGGTTCTTGGATCTGGTTACGTATCTGAGCCTGTATTGGAATACCTGTTGAGAGATGACAGTATTGAAATAACAGTAGGTAAATAAGTCCCAATTTTTAAAGAAGAAGTAAAACTGATTTCAAAACATGGTTACTCTGTGAATTTTAAATAACAGTCTTGTTTCCAAACTTCAAAAAATTATTTTTGGAGATGTTAAAGTGTGTTTTACTCTCTGACTAGTGAAAGGAAATCTAAAGCTTGGACTTTTTAATTTTTGAAACAGGTTCTGACATGAAAAATCAAGCTGAACAATTAGGCAAGAAATATAATATTAATCCTGTTAGCCTGCACGTTGGTAAACAAGAAGAGAAGTTGAGCTCCTTGGTGGCAACACAGGATCTTGTCATCAGGTTAGTATGTAGCAAGAAATGATTGACATATGTTTCATTGTTATTTTTTTAGTTCCTCTCCTCTTCTGTCTTCTCCTTTCCCCTTCTCCCCCTATCTTTCCCTCCTCTCTCTTCTCCTTTTCTCTTCTCTCAGTAAACTTTTAAATTGAAGTGTGCATCTGGAAAGTGCATAAATCAGAGCTAGGTAGTTCGATGAATTTTCACATAGTGAACACAGCATGTAACCATCACTCACATCAGAAACAGAATATAATAGCAGCCTAGAAGCTCTCCTTCTGCCTCTATTTATTACTAGTTTCATCCTTCAAGGGTAAGCACTGACCTGGCTTCTAACATAGAGATTCATTTCTGTTAGTTTTCATTGTGTACAATCAAAATCTTTTAGTGTGTCCGCTTTGGTGGCTGCCTTCTTTCATTCAGTATTGTGACTGTGAGAGTCCTCTGTCTTGTCTGTAACTGTAGTTTCTTCTCTTTGCTGTGTAACGTTCCATTATGTGAATATACTATTATTATCCATTTGACTAGTGATGGATATTTAGGTTGTTCCCAGAATTTGACTATTATGAATTGTGCTGCTATGAACAATTTAGTCCTTGTCTTTTGGTTACCATATATATGCATTTCTGTTGGATATTTACCTAGTAGTGGAATTGCTGGGTCATGAGGCACTCATGACTCATATTTTGGTGGCTATTTTAACCTTTGGACTTATAAAGCTTAAATGACAGTGAGTAGATTCTTTAGCCCTATGACCATTTTTAGCCTTAATGGAGAAACAGACCTTGAAATATATAATTTATTACTGTCTAATACAAATACAGATCTAACTTCTAGATATAGGGCTACATGATACTAGATACTTCTTTCTGAAATTACCAAAGTGATAAGATTACCAAAGAATAAGCTGTTTATTCGTAGAATATATTTTTTTCCTAGAAGACAGAAGGAACTTAAGCTGCTCTTTCATAATTATATAACTTTCATAGTTCCAACTCAAATGATATCTTTGGGAGAAGTTCTGTGATGTCCTCCTTAAAAAAGATAGGGGTGCTTGGAAATGAGACACAATGAAAAGTAATTCTAAGGGGAACTTTCACATTATCTCTTCATATAGGATCACTTTGAACACTCAAAAACATTATTCAATATATAAAAATTTAATGTGCATTAATTATTTTTCAGTAAAAATTTATTAATAACCAATAGACCTTGTCTGTCAGGATATGAGTATGAAAGCAAGCCCTTATTCAAAATGGAATATCGTAGCCTACTGATAAAGAGAATTTGTTTTGCCACACATAGGTACCTAAATATAAAATTATTGTTTGATTAAAAAAAAGAACATTTTGGACAAAGTTGGAAGCAAAATATGAGAAAATCATGGACACAAACAATAAGCTAATAATAGGTATAAATTTTTAAATTCATTGAACTTGTGACCTTTAAGATTTAACATTAGCAAAGTCTGTTTTATATTTTTCTTAGTTGATTGAGTTTCTATGCTGAATAGTGGAAATGCTGTTAAACACTGCTATCCTGTAGTGTTTCTTAAATATCTTTTTATTTTTTAATTTGGGGAAAGAATGTTTTGATGTAAATACAGTGTTAGGGGCTATCAAAGTAAAATGAATGGAGAATCTTTCACAAAATTTTGTAATAATATGTCAAATTCTCGTGGTCTTATTTGTAATTTTAGTTTTTAATGAGCTAATGAAAAGTCATAATTGAGTTTGATATATTAGTTTGAGAATTAGATTTATATTTTGTCTATGTTTGCACAAGTGGCATTTCCAACTATTTGGATTGAGTTATGTGCTGGTGAATAGATGCTCTCTTACATACATAATGAATTATGAGTTCTAATAGCTTTGTCTAATATAGGCACCACCAGTCAAAGTCCTATCGTTCTAGTTCTCAGCATATTATTAGATTAGTGTTGATAATGCCAAAATTAAAAATATTCTTAGATCTTGATAAAATTTTGATTAGGCAAGTTTTCATTGTGAAGAATGTGACCAAAAAAACCCTTCACTTAACCTTTAAGATGATGCCATGAAACATTTCTGTTAATACTTTCCCAACAAAGAGTTTTGCAGATATTTGGTACATTGGCTTTTGAAGGGCTACTGTATTCAGTAACAATTATTTTTGATTAAAAAAGCTGAAATATAGAGATAAAGAATTTTCATATTGTCATTGGCAAGATACATACATAATTCTGTTCTGCATAGTAATAAATCTAAGTAACAGTACTCTGTTCTATTAACCATGAGGCGAGATAAGTGCCTGAGAGGTAATTTTATTGTTTGGTTTTATGTGAAATACAGAAAATCTGAAATAAACAGGATGAACATGACAAGTACAGTGATACACTATAATAATATTTATAAGTTTGTATCTATATTTTCATTATACTGTGTAGGTAGCTTTACCAAATAAGGTAATAAGCTAGTAGAACTTATTGTTATATGACTGATAGGATGCTTATTAGTCCTTGGATAGAATAGAATATACTAATATAGATCAATATTTGTGGAAAGTCATTTTTTTGTGATTGTGTAGTCCCAGCACCAAAGTAAAACATCTGAGCGAGATGCTTAGAAAACTTAAAGTTGAGTTTTGAGTACAGTTTCAGTTTTTGCTCACCATATAGACTTTTAGGGCTTCTTAGATGGTAAAGAACCCACCTGCCAATGCAGGAGACATAAGAGATGCAGGTGTCATCCCTGCCTGGGGAAGATCCCCTGGAGGAGGGCATGGCAACCCACTCCAGCATTCTTTTTTTAAAAAAATTTATCTATTTTTTAAATTCAAGGATAATTGCTTTACAGAATTTTGTTGATTTCTGCCAAACATCATACTCCAGTATTCTTGCCTGGAGAATCCCATGGACAGAGGAGCCTGGTGGGCTACAGTCCATAGCGTCGCAAGGAGTCCGACGTAGCACGCGTGCATAAACTTTTAGCTGTTTTGATAGCTTTTACAACAATCAATACCCATAAAACTCATTTCCTCCTCTGGCCTTGCCTGCTGCTGCTGCTGCTGCTAAGTCGCTTCAGTCATGTAGGACTCTGTGCAATCCCACAGACAGCAGCCCGCCATGCTCCATGTCCCTGGGATTCTCCAATACATGAAAGTGAAGTTGCTCAGTTGTGTCCGACTCTTAGTGACCCATGGACTGCAGCCTACCAGGCTCTTCCGTCCATGGGATTTTCCAGGCAAGAGGACCGGAGTGGGTTGCCATCGCCTTCTCTTCCGGCCTTGCCTAGATTCTTCTTTTTAATGTAAGGTATGGATTACCTTGACTTAGTTTAATGACAGCCGTTTGGAAGACTTGGAGGTAAAAAGAATAGCAACCTTATCTTTTACTAGGGAACTCAAGACAGAAAATCATAGAAATATAAGGATAAGTAAAATAAATTCCATTAAATGTTATAAAGGGAGTGCATACAGAGGAAGATCTGGATTTGGAAAACCTGGGAAAGTTTCCTGGAGGATGTACCTTTTCAGACTTTTCTTTAAGGAAGGTTTGACCTGGATGGGGGTGGGCAGGTGAGGGACAATTTTAAGTGGAAGATATAGTGAAAGTAAAGTTTCAGATCAGAAATGGAAAAGTAAGGCTGTGAGTAGAGACTTATAATAGCTTCTATAGTTTATAAAGGAGATACAGGGAGGAAAAATGGAAGGGTGAACTGAAGATCATATTGAGAAGAGTTTTAAATACGAAAACAGGATGAATTTATTCTATAGTCTTCAAGGAGTAATTGAGCATCTCTGAGAGAATTATCAGCGTGATGTCTTCACTTCAGTGCAGGTCAAGGTATTTTGGAAGGAGAGTTGGAAAAGAAAGTTTCTAATGAGTTTCTCCCTCTGTTTTTAAGCTTATTGCCTTATGTACTGCATCCTCTTGTGGCCAAGGCATGCATCACAAGCAAAGTTAACATGATCACTGCAAGCTACATCACCCCAGCACTAAAAGAATTACAAAAGAGGTAAGTTTCAGTCAGTTTTCAGCAGCTCCATGGAATTTTTAAAATTTTCTATCTGAAGTTTCCTTCTTTCTCTTTCTACCTCTTTTAGTGTGGAAGATGCTGGCATCACAGTCATTGGTGAACTGGGACTGGACCCTGGTCTTGATCATATGTTGGCAATGGAAACAATAGATAAGGCCAAAGAAGTGGGAGCCACGGTGAGCCCAACTGACACCCAAAGTTCCATTTAGGAAATTATTAAGAGGTCTAGATTTTTGTGTACAGAAATAATTTTTCTACAATTTTGATTAAAGAAACTGCTATATTTTTAAAAGGTTATATTCTGCTTATAATTATTATAAAATGTTGGCTATGTTCCCTCTGTTGTACAATATTTCCTTACAGCTTTTTTTTTCAGGCACTTTTAAGATCATAGTTTATTTATTACTTCAAATAAAAAGATAGTATACATATTAGGGAATCCCTTAAAACTCAATTCTAGAGTTATACACCATCTAGTACTTTTGCACTGAATGTTAGCCAAAAAAATCTCTAAACCCCTGGAAACCCCACTAGTAACATGAACTATGGTAATAAAAAATTTGACATTTAATTTGTTCAATATATAGTATTTACATTATGAAACCAATGGACTGTAGCCTATCAGGCTCCTCCATCCATGGGATTTTCCAGGCAAGAAAGCTGGAGTGGACCGCCATTGCCTTCTCCAGATCCAATAAACAGTGCTATGTTTTATTTATACATAAGTTTTTTTTTTTTTAATTTTTATTTTTACTTTGGTTTACTTTACATTACTGTATTGGTTTTGCCAAACATTGACATTTATTCACCACGAGTGTACATGCGTTCCCAAACATGTTTTATTTATACATAATAGTTTGTACCTCTTAATACCCTGCCCCTCTGTTGCACCTCCCCACTTCCCTTTACCCACTGGTAACCACTAGTTTGTTCTCTTTTTCTGTGACTCTGCTTCTTTTTTGTTATATTTCCTAGATTTTTAGATTCCACATATGAGTGATATCCTGCAGTCTTTCTCTGTCTGCTTATTTCACTTAGCATAATACCCTACAAGTCTATCCATGTTGTTGCAAATGGCAAGATTTAATTATTTTTATTGCTGAGTAGTATTCCATTGTATACATATACCCCATCTTCTTTATCCATTCATCTGTTGATACACACTTAGGTGCTTCTGTATCTTGGCAACTATAAATAATGCTGTGATGAACATTGGGATACAGGCATCTTTTTAAATTATGCCTATTTCTTTCAGATATATACCCAGGAGTGATATATATGGTATATAATATGGTAATTCTATTTTTAGTTTTTTGAGAAATATCCATGCTGTTTTCCACAGCAGCTGTACCAATATACTTTCCTACCAATAGTGTATACGGTTCCCTTTTCTTCACATCCTCTCCAACCTTTGTTATTTGTGTTCTTATTGATGACAGTTACTCTGACATGTGTGAGGTGATATTTCTGACTGTGATTTAATTTGTGTTTCCCTGATGATTACCGATGTTGAGTATCTTTCCATGTGCCTGTTGGCCGTCTGCATTTCCTTTTGGAGAAAGGCCTGTTCAGGCCTTCTGCCCATTTTTAAATCAGGTTGTTGGTTTTTTTGATGTTGGGTTGAATGAGCTGTTTATATATTTTAAGTATTAACATGTTATTAGTCATATCATTTACAAATACTTTCTCCCATTCAGTAGGTTGTCATTTGTTTTGTCAATGGTTTTCTCTGCTGTGCAAAAGCTTTAAATTTTAATTAGGTCTCATTTGTTTATTTTTGCTTTTATTTCCTTTGCACTGGGAGATGGATCAAAAAAAAAATTGCTCTAATTTGTGTCAAAGAGTGTTCTGCCTATGTTTCCTTTAGGAGTTTCATGGTTTCTGGTTTCACACTTCTGTCTTTAGTCTATTTTGAGAAATAGCTGCTGCGTTCTAACTCATACTATGACTAGAAATTTCAAGTATAATTTTGAAACTGCAGAAATATTTGTGTGGTTAGAAAGAGTCCAAGTCTTAGCATAAATTTTTGGAGAAATAGATGCTACTATAATATTTGGGTTTGATAAAAGACTTAGACAGCTACTTCATCCAAAATAGACTAGAGACCTAAGTGTAAGACCAGAAACCATGAAATTTCTAAAGGAAAACATCAGCAGAATACTCTTTGACATAAATTGCAGCAAAAAGTATTTTGTTTTTTGATCTTTAGACAGCTTTGAAAATTCTGAGTATAGTTTGACTTTTAAAAGTGAGAAAAATTCTTTTAATATTATCAATCTGTNCTATAATCAAATATATAATTTGAATTAAAAGGGCAATGATCAAGCAGAATTGAACTAATGGGGTTTTAATGGAGCAAAATGTTAGTCACAGTATCTAGAGGATTAAAATAAATATATATATATAAATATAATGGACTTAAGTGGTGTTTGGCTTTAAGGATGTATTTTTGAAAGCCTTTGTAACTTTAAGAAAGGAGAAACTCTAACAAGTTTACTTTATTTGTTTCATTGTACTTAATCATTTGGATAGATTATTCTATCTTATTGCTGATTCTTTATTTTACAGATTGAATCTTATGTTTCCTACTGCGGTGGCCTTCCAGCTCCGGAATATTCAGACAATCCTTTGAGATACAAATTTAGCTGGAGTCCGGTGGGAGTTCTGATGAACATCATGCAGCCCGCTACCTACCTGCTCAATGGAAAGGTGAAGGGGGGTCATCAAAGCTTTAGAGATGCAAACCCAAAATAACTGCTTAAGAAAATCCAAAACCTGCCCCCTGATTCCAAGGCCCTTTAATGCTGGCTGTGCTGCTTGTCCTCCATTTCCTCCTCCTGCACGTTTCCGGTGTGCATTTTCTTTTCTATTCAGTGTGCTCTCCCCACCATCCCCGGCAAAGCTCATTCTTTCCTCTTTGCCTTCTTGCAAATTGTTTCTGCAGTTTAAACATTCAGCGTCTCTGCATGTGTATCTACTGGTCATCTTGCCGTTTATTTCAGCATGGCAAATGTTTACTGGGTCCCTATTATATGCTAGACTTGGGCCAAGGCACTAAAGGCTATCATGCTGAATGAAGTTCCTGATCTCAGAGAACTCATGACTGAAATGGGGTGGCTCTTGGGATGGAGAATTTGGTGGGTGAGGGAAAGAAACTAACACTTCTTTCCCATCTGCTGTGTGGCAGAATGTAAGAGCTCTCTGAGCTTAGTATTGTTTTCATCATTTTGCTATAAGGAAACTGTGGCACCAAGAGAATGTTCACAGCCATTCAGCTGGGATTCAAATCCAGGTCTAAGCCTTTTTACCCCCTCTTTTACCAGATAGCTTCATGGCAGGAAAGGCAGACTCTGGAAAATTTGGTATAATTCAATGAGAGAAGTTCCAAAGTATGCTAACATGTCACAGTGATGTAGATGAAAGAGTAGTTGACTTGATTTTGGTGAGGAAGTTGGGGAGAGGAAAATTAGCAGGAAGAGATGTACTCAGTTTTGAGGGTTAAGAAGGTGCCAGCCTGGCAGAGACACTGCCACTCATGACTGTGCTGAGTGTCAGTTTCATCTAATTCTTACAACAAAGCTATAAGGTTACCTTTTCATACTGTTCATGGGGTTCTCAAGGCAAGAATACTGAAGTGGCTTAAATACTGAATACTGAAGCGGCTTAAATACTGAATACTGAAGTTGGCTTAAAGCTCAACATTCAGAAAACTAAGATCATGGCATCCAGTCCCATCACTTCATGCAAATAGATGGGGAAACAGTGGAAACAGTGGCTGACTTTACTTTTTTGTTTCCAAAATCACTGCAGATGGTGATTGCAGGCATGAAATTAATAGACATTTACTCCTTGGAAGGAAAGTTATGACCAATCTAGACTGCTTATTAAAAAGCAGAGACATTACTTTGTCAACAGAGGACTGTCTAGTCAAGGCCATGGTTTTTCCAGTAGTCATGTATGGATGTGACAGTTGGACTATAAAGAAAGCTGAGCACGAAGAGTTGATGCTTTTGAACTGTGGTGTTGGAGAAGACTCTTGAGAGTCCCTTGGATGCAAGGAGATCCAACCAGTCCATCCTAAAGGAAATAAGTCCTGAGTGTTCATTGGAAGGATTGATGTTGAAGTTGAAATTCCAATATTTCAGCCACGTGATGCAAAGACCTGACTCATTTGAAAAGACCCTGATGTTGGGAAAGATTGAAGGCAGGAGGAGAAGGGGATGACAGAGGATGAGATGGTTAGATGTCATCACTGACTCAATGGACATGAGTTTGGGTAAACTCCAGGAGTTGGTGATGGACAGGGAGGCCTGGCGTGCTGCAGTTCATGGGTCACAGAGTTGGACACGACTGAGCAACTGAACTGATAAGATTTCCATGATAGAAACAGGCATAAGAAGCACTAACTCAGCCTCAGTTAGAGATGGCAATTGGCATTAGTGAAAGTTGCTCAGTTGTGTCCAACTCTTTGTGACCCCATGAACTGTATCCTGGCATGGACTGTAGCTTCCCAGGCTCTTAGGTCCATGGAGTTCTCCAGGCCAGAATACTGGAGTGGGTAGCCATTCCCTTCTCCAGGGGATCTGCCCAACCTTGGGATCGAACCCAGGTCTCCTGCATTGCAAGCAGATTCTTTACCATCTGAGCCACCAGGGATTGCCAGTGTCCAGATCACATTGATCTGCTTTGATAGTTTATGCTCTTGACTATAAAGAAAAACTCACACTTGGGAACAAATATAACTGGACCAAGGTTTCCTTTTTATGTTTTGTGCCCCAAGCACCTCACTCACCTCATGCTAGTCCTACCTCTATAGAGAGTGATAAATTATGTGACCAGACGTGGGTCTTAAAAAGATTATTCTGGCAGCAGTATTATAAGTTCTCAGTGTATCTGTGATCTAAATGTATTTTGTGTGAAAAAAGTAAATTGAAAAAATTTCTTAAGGTGAATGTTATTATCAACCACTAGGTTCTGTACCTATGATGAGTGTGGCTCCCAGCCTTGCCTACAAACTGGAATTGCCAAGGCACTTAAAAAATACAGATGTCTGGGCTACATTCCCCAGAGATTCTGATTTGCCTGGGCTTGGGGATCTTTAAAAACCTCCCAAATGATTCTAATGTACAGCTGAAATTGAGGTGAAATGATTTAATGACCAGAGGACCAGAGCTGAACTTAAAACATGACAGAGCAAGCAGGACACTTTACCTTGATTCTGGAAAGACACATTCACATGTTTCAGGATATGAAACAGGACCCCTAGGTTCTGGTCCAAGTGCTGATATCCCTGAGCATCACCAAAGACCATGCAGTTGTAAAGGTCAACTGGGCATCAGTGTCCTGACGGTGGGCACTTAAGTTCCATCTAGTTCATGAAGGTTTAGGCCCCCATCTGAGGTTCTACCACAGGATGTTCTACCACACATCCTTTTCTACACCACTGCCGATCTCCTGTTGTGTGTCAACAGCCCCTTCTACCTTCTGCTGTGTGGATCAGACACTGACCCACACTTGGTATAAACTTACATATGAATGCAAGAATTCTTGCTACAGTTGCTCAAAATGCTTATTATCAGGAGGCCATATAAAGATTATATGGCCAGATAAAGGTTATAGCAAGGAGAAGGTCAGTGGAGAGCAATATGTGCAACAGAAAGAGCAGGGAACCTGATGCCAGGGGGCCTGGCATGGTGTCTAGCTCTGCCATTTGCTGGCTGGGCAGTACTCAAGCCATCATTTCATCTCTCTGAGCTTTGGGTTCCCTGCCTGAAGATAAGCATAATCACACCAGCCTTGCAGGGTTCTTTCAGTCAGGCTCTGTGAGGTCATATAGATTACACTCTGCTTAACAGCAGATTGTCAGGCATGTCTTAAGTCCCCAGCAAATATTAGCTGCATAAAGAAATAAATGGTGATGAGAATTCAGGGAAAGCAAGAGGTTGTTTTCAGGCAGTAGAAGTTGTATTTGTTGAATTTGAAGTTTTTCCCTTTCATCCTGAACTCCTTTTGTAAAAGAAGAGTGCTTTTTTGCATCTCCCTGACACTGTAGAGGACACCAAGAGTAAACACGATGCCTTTCTTTTCTTTGCTAAAACGATACTTTTCTCAAGGTCTCCTCTTGTGACTGCAGCTTGTCCTGACCACTCCAGCCCCTGTTAACTATTCTCTTGTCTGAACTCCCACACTTTGATTGTCTGTGTCTAAGAACTTTCCGGATGCTGTATTATTCACTCAGCGATTCAAGTGCATCAGTCTATCTCCTAACCTGGATTGTTAGACTTCTCAAAGCCTCTCTTGTCCCTCCATCCTCTCTGTCACTATCACCTTCTGCCATGGAGCAGGCCTTACGTAATTCACAGAATCATCACAGCAGAGCCAGGTGGCTTCTCTGGCTTCTGCTTGAAATAAAAACCTTAAACTTTTCCAGCAACTCAGGCAGCGGCCTAGGATTTAGGGTGTTTTTCACTGGAAATTACTGCAAGGATGTAGGACCAGGAACTCTATTACCGGTACTATTGTTCACTTCTAACTTCTAATCCTGTTTCCAACACATCTGATTTCCTTGCACACGTTTGGAGACAGTGATTGTGTCTTCTCTGAGTTGTCTTTCTTCCATGGGTGGTGGAACATTGATGGCATCTGGGGGTGACATGGCAGAGCTTTGCCACCATCTCTTTCAGCCTCCTCTCCCAAGTCACTCACATGCAAAACACATACTATAAGTAAGGATTGTGTTTGTTCTGCAAACACAGCTTTGAGATGTGTTTTTTGCCTCTGTTTCTATTGCCTGCCACTCCCTTGACTTCAGCACACAGCCTCCTCTTTGTAGTTGCTGCTCTCTAAGCCTGCAGCCATTCTTAATGCAATTTTCAGGTGCATCACCAGTGGCATGATCAGTAATGCTGTACCTGGTTCATCAATATCCTTTTCAAAACATCGATCCACAAAAGAGCACCATTAAGGGGACAGTATGGTGTAGTAGGGGTATAGAATCCCTATGAAATCCCTCAGTGGTAAAGAATCCATCTGCCAATGCAGGAGATATGGATTTAATCCCTGGGCCGGGAAGATGCCCTGGAGAAGGAAATGAAACCTTTCCACTCCAGTTTCTCGTTTGGAGAATTCCATGGACAAAGGAGCCTGGTGGACTATAGTCCATGAGGTCACAAAAGAGATGGACACGATTTAGTGACTAAACAACAGCAACAAATGGTATAGTAGAAAGAACATGGATGTTGGATTCAAATGCTTCAGTTTCATTCAGTTGATCAGTCATATCCGACTCTTTGTGACCCCGTGGACTGCAGCATGCCAGGCTTCACTGTCCATCACCAACTCCTGGAGTTTACCCAAACTCATGTCCATTGAGTTGATGATGCCATCCAGCCATCTCATCCTTTGCCATCCCCTTCTCCTCCTGCCTTCAGTCTTTCCCAGCATCAGAGTCTTTTCCAATGAGTCAGTTCTTCACATCAGGTGGCCAAAGGACTGGAGTTTCAGCTTCAGCATTGGTCCTTCCAATGAACACCCAGGACTGATCTCCTTTAGGATGGACTGGTTGGATCTCCTTGCAGTCCAAAGGACTCTCAAGAGTCTTCTCCAACACCACAATTCAAAAGCATCAAATTTTAAGCACTTGGCTTTCTTTGTGGTCCAACTGTCACATCCATACATGACTACTGGAAAAACCATAGCTTTGACTAGATGGACCTTTGTTGGCAAAGTAATGTCTCTGCTTTTTACTAATGCTAAGTTGGTCATAGGTTTTCTTCCAAGTAGCAAGCGTCTTTTAATTTCATGGCTGCAATCACCATCTGCAGTGATTTTGGGGCCCCCCAAAATAAAGTCTGTCTCTTTTTCCATTGTTTCCCCATCTATTTGCTATGAAGTGATGGGACTGGATGCCACGGTCTTAGTTTTTTTAATGTTGAGTTTTAAGTCAGCTTTTTCACTCTCTTTCACTTTCATCAAGAGACTCTGGTTCTTCTTCACTTTCTGCCGTAAGGGTGGTGTCATCTGCATATCTGAAGTTATTGATATTTCTCCTGGCAATCTTGATTCCAGTTTGTGTTTCATCCAGCCTGGCATTTCACATGATGTATTCTGCATATAAGTTAAATAAGCAGGGTGACAATATAAGCATTTACGTACTCCTTTCTGGATTTGGAACCAGTCTGTTGTTCCATGTCCAGTTCTAACTGTTGCTTTCTGACCTCCATACAGATTTCTTAGGAGGCAGGTCAAGTGGTCTTGTATTCCCATCTCTTTAAAAATTTTCCACAGTTTGTTTTGACCTACACAGTCAAAGGCTTTGGCATAATCAATAAAGCAGAAGTAGATGTTTTTCTGGAATTCTCTCGCTTTTTCAATGATCCGACAGATGTTTGCAGTTTGATTTCTGGTTCCTCTGCCTTTTCTAAATCCAGCTTGAACATCTGGAAGTTCACAGTTCAAGTACTATTGAAGCCTAGCTTGGAGAATTTTGAGCATTACTTTATTAGCATGTGAGATGAGTGCAATTGTTCAGTAGTTTGAACATTCTTTGGCATTACCTTTCTTTGGGATTAGAATGAAAACTGACCTTTTCCAGTCCTGTGGCCACTGCTGAGTTTTCCAAATTTGCTGGCATATTGAGTGCAGCACTTTCACAGCATCATCTTTCAGGATTTAAAAGAGCTCAACTGGAATTTCATCACTTCCACTAGCTTTGTTCATAGTGATGCTTTCTAAGGCCTACTTGACTTTGTATTCCAGGATGTCTGGTCTAGATGAGTGATCACACCATCGTGGTTGTCTGGGTCATGAAGATCTTTTTGTATAGTTCTTCTGTGTATTCTTGCCACCTCTTCTTAATATCTTCTGCTTCTGTTAGGTCCCTACGATTTCTGTCCTTTATTGTGCCCATCTTTGCATGAAAAGAAATTGAAATAGGCCTGTGTTTAAATCTGGCTCTGAGTGACTGTCTCAGCCTCAGTTTTCACCTCTGAAAAATGGGTTATTGTGTGGATTAAAGGTTATGTATATCAGGCACCTGGCACACAGTGGGCCCTGCATAAATGCTTGTCTGTGTACTGCTTGTGTTAAATGTATTGTTGGCTTAGCAGTCAAGTTATTTTCAGTGGTCCTCGGTGGCTGGGAGACATGTCAGTGTGCATGACATGTGGGGAAGTCTTGCACTTAGAGCAGCCTACATCAGCAGTGAGTGTCTCTGCTGGAAGTGCATCTTGGATGTAATTGTTGTCGAGTGAGGAAAAAAAGGCACATTCTCTGCCAAATAGATAAGCATGTCTTTCTTTGTTGTCCAAGTCATACAGGACAGGGCTTCTGAATAAATAGGTCACTGGAAATACAACTCTGAATTGATACCAAATTATCCAGTAATGGTGGGGTCCAGTTGCTTCCGTTTCAATCACTAAATGGATCATTACCATTCAGCTTATATTGCCCTGTTTTCCTTATAAGGATCTCATGATGGACTTAGGAACCAGCTGATTTATTTCTGACTAGTACAGTGCTGGAATATAGTGCTCTTTATTGACTTTTTCTTAAAAATCCCTAACCTTCAAACATGTAGCCAAATTTTAGAATTGCCATAGCTTGTAGAAGAGAGATAGGTGAGAAGACTCTAAAAGTTAACATTTGCCTATTTATTAGACTTTAAAAAAAATTTAGAATCCTGATGGAAGAAGTTTTCTCTAAAGAAAAGTGCTTTTGGGAAATGTTTACTGTGAAGCTCAGAAGAGTTTCATAAGAAAATTAAACTAAAAGCATTTCTCACTTCCTTCAGATTCTCCCTCTTGGAATTTTTGATGGTGCTTGATGAGGCTTTTTCTTTTTTTTTTTTTTAATAGCCATGCCTCATGGCATGTGGAATTTTAGTTCCCCAACCAGGGATCAAACCCCTGCCCCCTGAATGGGCAGGGCAGAGTCTTAACTACAGGACCACCAGGGAAGTCCCTAAAGTGAGCCTTTGACTGTGGAGACCCCACCAGGCCTGCCTCTGAGGTCAGAACTGCCCATTTCCTCCTGGGACTTCAGTTCTATATACATATGTTTCCATTTCCCCCTTCATACCAAGACACACATCAAACCTCCCTACAAATAAACCTCATGAAGCATTATGTTTTGCCAAAGGCTCCTTTGAGCAAATTCCCCAGACTCCATCCAAAGGTCCATCGCCAGCTCCCTTGAACAGTGTTGTTTTGTGAAGCTCTCAGAAGTGGTCAGAGACTGTCTCCAGGGGTGGGAGCAGGACTGAGTCTTATTCCACCAGGATGCTCAGTTCTGATTGTATTCCTCCAGAATGTTTTCCATGGCCTCAGGGACGATCACCTGCCTCACAAGCTGAAGAAGAATTTAGCCTCTTATTCAAGATGAAAGGGAAAAAAATCCTTCACTGTATCTTGATTGTGTGTGAGGCAGGGAGGTGTGTAGGAAAGAGGATTCCTGGGACACCAGAAGAGCTTGGGATCAGTGTTGTAGTTTCTCACCAGCAGTAAGATCAGGAGGTGGCATTTTTATTTACTTAGGTTTTTTGGAGTCTCACTGTGTGTTCATCGCATTGTCCTTGTGAGAGGGCGTCGCCCCCACTCCCTTTCCCGACATCCACAGGCTGCTTGACTGGTCTAGGCTGTGAGTGTCTTATTGCTGCTCCAGTGCTGCTCCCGGGTCTTGGTGGACATTAAGTAAAGGTTTGTGCAGTGAAGAAAGGAGTGCATGGAGGCAGGAGCTGAGTCTTAGTCATCACTGTCCTATTCCCAGGTGCCATCCTGGCACAACATAGCAGGTGCTCTGTAAATGCCAGGTGTGAATGGATGTGAATGGTACCTGATGTAGCATTCAAGACAGGGGATGGGAGTGAAGGGAAAGAACAGAGTGAGAATGTGGCCATTTCTATGTGAACACAGAAGGCACCTTGAGTATCTGTTCGTATAGCGTCTTGCCTATTTAAAAACAGAACTCTAGGGGACATAATTCAGTGTCATCTTATCCAGGGGTGAGGGGAAATCAGAAACAAGATCTTAGTTAAAAGCAAAATGCTTTAAGTCAGATTTTAAACCTTGGGAGAACAATGCCCTTGTGAATTAAGTTATTAGTGGAACAGGTTGAACATGGGATGTTGACCAGGGTGAGTGTTAGTTCCTCAGTCGTTTCTGACTCTTTGTGACCCCATGGACTGTGTAACCCACAAGGCTCCTCTGTCCATGGGATTCTCCAGGCAAGAATACTGGAGTGGGTTGCCATGCCCTCCTCCAGGGGATCTTCCCAACCCAGGGGTTGAACCCAGGTCTCTTGCATTGCAGGCGGATTCCTTACCACCTGAGCCAGCAGGGAAGCCATTAAAATATTTTTTTCAAATCACCTATTGCTTTTTTTTTTTGGTAAAAGCTGATTTATATATATATATACGTGAAGGATGAAGATAAGTCCAAAGAGAGAATATACTGTTTTAACTCCACACGTGCCTTTTCAATGTTCCCCAGGTTGTGAATGCTGTAGGGGGTGTCTCCTTTCTGGATTCAGTCACTCCGATGGATTATTTCCCTGGATTAAATTTGGAAGGTTATCCTAACAGAGATAGTACGAAGTATGCTGAGATTTATGGCATTCCATCTGCTCACACTTTATTACGAGGGACACTGAGGTACAAGGTAAGTGGCTCTATTTGAGATGAACAGGTTGACCGCTTGGATGTAAGTAATGCAAGCATGTAATTTTTCTTCATAATCAAAATAATTAAGATGATAAACCAGATTGGAGTCTGTTTTCTGAGAAGTCTTTGGATTGATTGTTTCAGGAGATAACACGGCTGGAGCAAAAATGGTTTTTGACTCATGAGAAGTGTGGGGGAAGGTGGAGGGCCAGCTTCAGATGTACTCAGGTTTGGGGGTCCAGTGACCTCTTGGGGACTTGATTTGTCTCCATCTCTCAGCTCTTCCTTCAAGCTCTGGTTGTGTCCCTTGTCTCACAGAATGGAGGGATGGTAGTAGGATCTTAGGTTCAAATCTAGTGAGAATGAAAAACTACATCTTCACAGTCAAAAGTAGAATTTTTATCTCATGGGTCCCTGAGATCAGTGCAAGAAAAGGTGCCAGTCAGCTTTGGCCCTTGTTTTCATCCCCAGAGCTGGTAATGCAGTCAGTGTCACCTTCCCCAAAGCACATCTTACACGTTTTTTTACCACACAGTAGAGTGTAGATACTAGGACCATAAATATGAATGTCCAGTACACATTTTTTGAATCACAGAAGAATAGTTACAAGTGTGACCAGATTAAGACAACCAGTATAATGAGAAATCTATATGCAGGTCAGGAAGCAACAGTTAGAACTGGACATGGAACAACAGACTGGTTCCAAATAGGAAAGGAGTACATCAAGGCTGTATATTGTCGCCTTGCTTATTTAACTTATATGCAGAGTACATCATGAGAAATGCTGGACTGGAAGAAGCAGAAGCTGAAATCAAGATTGCGGGGAGAAATATCCATAACCTCAGATATCCAGATGACACCACCCTTATGGCAGAAAGTGAAGAGGAACTAAAAAGCCTCTTGATGAAAGTAAAAGAGGAGAGTGGAAAAAGTTGGCTTAAAGCTCAACATTCAGAAAACAAAGATCGTGGCATCTGGTCCCATCACTTCATGGGAAAGAGATGGGGAAACAGTGGAAACAGTGTCAGACTTTATTTTGGGGACTCCAAAATCACTGCAGATGGTGATTGCAGCCATGAAATTAAAAGGTGCTTACTCCTTGGAAGGAAAGTTATGACCAACCTAGATAGCATATTCAAAAGCAGAGACATTACTTTGCCAACAAAGGTCCATCGAGTCAAGGCTGTTTTTCCTGTGGTCATGTATGGATGTGAGAGTTGAACTATGAAGAAAGCTGAGTGCTGAAGAATTGATGTTTTTGAACTGTGGTGTGGGAGAAGACTCTTGAGAGTCCCTTGGACTACAAGGAGATCCAACCAGTCCATTCTAAAGGAGATCAGCCCAGGGATTTCTTTGGAAGGAATGATGCTAAAGCTGAAACTCCAGTACTTTGGCCACCTCATGCGAAGAGTTGATTCATTGGAAAAGACTCTGATGCTGGGAGGGATTGGGGGCAGGAGGAGAAAGGGACAACAGAGGATGAGATGGCTGGATGGCATCACTGACTCAATAGACATGAGTTTGAATGAACTCCAGGAGTTAGTGATGAACAGGGAGGCCTGGCATGCTGCAATCCATGGGGTCGCAAAGAGTCCGACACGACTGAGCAACTGAACTGAGCTGAACTGAACTGATAATGGTTTCCTAGGGCTGTTATAACAAATTACTATGAAAGTTTTAACAACAGAAATGTATCCTCTCAACAGAGTGTGTGCAAGGTTTGTGTCTTCTGGAAGTTTTGAAACCTTCTCTTGCCACTCTCACCTCACTTCCAGTGATTGCAGGCAGTTCTTGATGTTCTTTAACTTGTAGACGTTATTGGTCCCATCTCTGCCTCCATCTTCATATCATCTTCTCTTGCTTATGTTACTGTGTCCTGTCCTCTTCTTGCCAGGACACCAGTCACTGTATTTAGGACCCACCCTAAATACTGAGATCCTTAACTAAGTACATTTGCAGAGATTCATGTGAGGTCTTTGAGGTCCTGAGTGGCCATGAATTATGAAGGGTACATATTCAACCCTCTATAACTAACATAGCTAAAATACATAGATCTCTAAAAATTAGGGGTCTGAATTCAGATCTCACTGCCCTGTGAGATTTCCTGGAACCTGTACTCTCATGAGTGTGATTTCCTCACTGGGAACTAAATGAATTGTAAGTGATAACATCTTAAATAGATAGAAGAACCATGGACGTTTCATAAGCCTTTAGGCACAGGACAAATTCTAGTGGGAACTGAAGTCATGCCTTCCCCAGGTCTGGCAGATTCTTGATTCTGTTTTCTTCTTCTTCTAAGATGGTAAGTAGGGACTATTTTTTTCAGGGAATTCAGGAGTTAGGACTTTCTCATAAGTTAGTCAGTTCAGTTGTTCAGTCATGTCCGACTCTTTGTGACCCCATGAACTGCAGCACACCAGGCCTCCCTGAGCATCACCAACTCCCAGAGTGTACCCAAACTCATGTCCATTGAGTCAGTGACGCCATCCAGCCATCTCATCCTCTGTCATCCCCTCTTCTCCTCATGCCTCCAATCCCTCCCAGCATCAAGGTCTTTTCCAATGAATCAACTCTTCGCATGAAGTGGCCAAAGTATTGGAGTTTCAGCTTCAGCATCAAATCCTTCCAAAGAACACCCAGGGTTGATCTTTAGAATGGACTGGTTGGATCTCCTTGTAGTCCAAGGGACTCTCAAGAGTCTTCTCCAACACCACAGTTCAAAAACATCAATTCTTCGGTGCTCAGCTTTCTTCATAGTCCAACTCTCACATCCATACATGACCACAGGAAAAACCATAGCCTTGACTAGATGGACCTTTGTTGGCAAAGTAATGTCTCTACTTTTTAATATGCTATCTAGGTTGGTCATAACTTTCCTTCCAAGGAGTAAGTGCCTTTTAATTTCATAGCTGCAATCATCATCTGCAGTGAATTTGGAGCCCCCAAAATAAAGTCAGCCACTGTTTCCACTGTTTCCCCATCTCTTTCCCATGAAGTGATGGGACCAGATGCCGTGATCCTAGTTTTCTGAATGTTGAGCTTTAAGCCAACTTTCTCACTCTCCTCTTTCACTTTCATCAAGAAGCTTTTTAGTTCCTCTTCACTTTCTGCCATAAGGGTGGGGTCATCTGCATATCTGAGGTTATTGATATTTCTCCCAGCAATCTTGATTCCAGCTTGTGCTTCCTCCAGCCTAGTGTTTCTCATGATGCACTCTGCATATAAGTTAAATAAGCAGGGTGACAATATACAGCCTTGACATACTCCTTTTCCTATTTGGAACCAGTCTGTTGTT
>SJYQ01084880.1:209425-224435 GCA_006410935.1 Redunca redunca
TTTTGTTGACCATGATGGCTGCTCCATTTCTTCTAAGGGATTCCTGCCCACAGTAGTAGATGTAATGGTCATCTGAGTTAAACTCACCCATTCCAGTCCATTTTAGTTCACTGATTCCTAGAATGTCGACGTTCACTCTTGCCATCTCCTGTTTGACTACTTCCAATTTGCCTTGATTCACAGACCTAACATTCCAGGTTCCTACGCAATATTGCTCTTTACAGCATCAGACCTTGCTTCCATCACCAGTCACATCCACCACTGGGTATTGTTTTTGCTTTGGCTCTGTCCCTTCATTCTTTTTGGAGTTATTTCTCCACTGATCTCCAGTAGCTATTGGGCACCTACTGACCTGGGGAGTTCCTCTTTCAGTATCCTATCATTTTGCCTTTTCATACTGTCCATGGGGTTCTCAAGGCAAGAATACTGAATGGTTTTGCCATTCCCTTCTCCCGTGGACCACATTCTGTCAGACCTCTCCACCACGACCCGTCCTTGGGTGGCCCCAGACAGCATGGCTTAGTTTCATTGAGTTAGACAAGGCTGCGGTCCATTTAATCAGATTGGCTAGTTTTCTGTGATTATCGTTTCAGTGTGTCTGCCCTCTGATGCCCTCTGGCAACACCTACCATCTTACTTGGGTTTCTCTTACCTTGGACGTAGCATATCTCTTCACGGCTGCTCCAGCAAAGCGCAGCCACTGCTCCTTACCTTGGACAAGGTCGCCTCTCCTGACCTTGAACGTGGAGTAGCTCCTCTTGGCCCTCCTGCGCCCATGCAGCCGCAGCTCCTTGGACATGGGGTAGCTCCTCTCGGCCGCTGCCCCTGACCTCAGATGTGGGATAGCTGCTCTTGGCCGCTCCTGCGCCGTCACAGCCTGTGCTCTGTCACCGCTCCTAAGCATCTGATAACTTTTGGTATATAATCTCTGGCCAAGTGTATAGACCCCACAATAGAGGATTTAAAGAGATTTAAGAATAAACTAAAGCTCTCAAGAATGCATAAGGGTGAGAACCACCCCACCGAACCTGAGAGAATGAAAGATGTCACAGAGTTCATATCCATGAGGGCCACCACCCTGAGCAATGTCAGCAACCCTTCAAGTAGCCCAAATGTTCTTTCCAGTGTTAGAGATGAGACCCTGTCACCCAAATATGATCGGGAGACTCTGACTTTTTCCCTGCACCTGCTTATCACATGAGTCCTTCTAGACCCACCTTAATATCACCTTCTCATGGGATCTTAACTCCTCTCCTTGACTCCCTCCCCCCCATCTATGTGAGTCCTCCTCCTTGGTGCTCCATAGCTATGATAGCCCGCTGTAGGGCACTCCTCAGTGGTCGTGGATTTGCTCTCTATGGACCAGGCCTTATTCATTTGTCTTTTGGACCCTTCTCCTGGACTGTAGTGTCTTCATTGGTTGGGAATGCATATTTCATCTCTGTGGCCTCAGCCCTAAGCACAGCAATTTGCTAAGGACTTACTGATAAGTGAATATACATAATAAATTCATCTCAAGAGGTCCCCGTAAAAATATATTTCTGAGATTGAGAAATAGCTCAGACACGTCTCAGTATCTGAAATTTTGGAAGAAAAGCACTCCGGCATTTATCAGATCCTAGAAGCAAGCTGGAATTACTGCTTTTTTGTTTCTCCTCTTTGAACTGTATTTACATTGGGTTAGAGCAAATGAATGTGAATTCTTTAATTAGTAACCTTTGAACAGTTTGAGTAGTACAGCTTATCAGAAATGTGAAAATCCATATATTAAATGGTGAAATATCCAATGGCAACAGAAACTATTTCTTAATAACTTTATTGCTTTCTGAAATAATTTCCTGCCTTTCTCTTCTTCCTCCTCTTCCTTCTCTTCCTCCTCATCCTTCTATTCTCTCTCTGTTTCTTTCTCTCTAACTGCAGTGGCTATAAAGCCGCTTATTTTGACTTTCTCATTCCACCCTCCCCCTACCATGATTTGCTCCCAAAAGAACATACATTATGATCTTCCTTCACTTTATTATCATTCAGAATCCGTGCATCCTGTCATTTGTTTTGTTTTAGCATACTGGATGATGGATAATGGGGTGAGGGCGTGGGGATGAAGGACACACATACTTTCTATGCCTACAGTTCAGCAGCTGAATAGACAGTGAATTACAGTTTGTGTCAAGTGCCATTGTAGAGGTATGCACAAAATACTGCAGGAACCCAGAGCAGAAGGGAGTGCCCACTTACCTAGTGGCAAGTTCAGATGCACTGAACTGGGTCTTAAGAGTAAACATTTCATAGGTGATAAAGAGGTGTTACCACATTCCAGGCACGGGCAGTGTGCACCAAGGCCTATGTCTCTGGAAGAGCCCAGCAGCTTATTTAGGGAATGTGAGTGGCTGAGAAGATCATTAGTTGAGTTGGGCTGGAGGGGTGTATTGGCATGGGTTTCATGCCAAGAACTTTGGCCTGTCCTACAAGAATGAAGGACCCATGAGGAATTTTTATCAGTGGTGACATTTTAGAAATTTCGAAGTCAAGGAGTGGAATAGATTTTCTGCTTTGGGGGATATTCTCACATGCTCCTTCCATTATAAAAGAGAGGACAACCGTTCTGTTAAATATAATTCTGCTGACTTGAGTGTGTAACACGAGAGGAAATTTGCTTTTATGCTATCAGAAAAGCACCACTCACATGTTACCAAGAAAAAGTAAAGACCCTGTTTTGCAAGTTCTCTTAAGTAAACCAGTGGAATGGTTGTTACACTACTGATTTTGGTTTGAACCAAAGGGTGGCTGCATCAATGCTAGCAATACAAATGGCTATCTTCTGTCAGTTTTCTAAGTGAATTATGAAGATAGATTCTTCTTTTCTAAAGAATTGAAAAACAATTTTAAAGACATTTTCATGTGTTGCTTACCAACTCTTGTTACAGGGGTATGCCAAAGCTTTGAGTGGATTTGTGAAGTTGGGTCTCATAAACAGAGATGCGTTTCCTGCCCTTCAACCTGATGCCAATCCGCTCACCTGGGTGAGTGGCTCTGGAATTACACATTGTCTGCTGCTCTTCAGAAATGCCTTCTGAAATGGTCAGGTTTGAACCTGGGTTTTGACCAGCAAAGAACCCATCCTATGGTATATGTGCAGGAAGTTAAGTCCTAGTTCCAAAGCCCCCTTTCCCTTCACTATTTTGGGAGGATGGAGGGGACAAGGAGGCTGACCCATGGGGCCTATTTCCTGTAGCAACTTATACCATTTGATTGCCCCCTCAGCCCTGAGAGAGATGGGCTTGCCCTCGGAGCTGGGCTCTGGGCTCTGCTGCTTGTCTAAGTGCTGGCCCCATTGATGAGAGTTAAACTAGGGCCTCCTGAACCTGGGAAGGCAGGAGAGCTCCTGGTGGTATTCCGGAACTGATTCCCAATGCCCCAATTAGGTCTTTCATTTGACCATTTGTAATGATGAGGAATTTAAGTTTTTAAGTACTGAGTTTATGCACATATCTGTATTGTATTTAAATCCTAGAGTCTCAGGGTTAGAAGGAACTTTGGAGACTTGGAGTGAGTGAAAGTCGCTCAGTCGCGTCCGACTCTTAGCGATCCCATAGACTATACAGTCCATGGAATTCTCCAGGCCAGAATACTGGAGTGGGTAGCCTTTCCCTTCTCCAGGGGATCTTCCTAACCCAGGGATCGAACCCTGGTCTCCCGCGTTGCAGGTGGATTCTTTACCAGCTGAGCTATCAGGGAAGCCCTGGAGACTTGGAACTGAATGTAAAATAAAGCTTCCACTAACGGCCAAGAATTAATTTGTTACCAACTGGTTGTCCAACTTAAATTAACATGCCCATATTTCAATAGAGATGCCAGAAATCTGTCCCAAGGAGATAAGAATCTGTACTGCTAATCCCATAAGTCTCCCAGTGAAGCTGTGGTATTCTTATTAGCTGGTTGCTTTTAAATTCCCATTTTTTGTGTATATGAGAGTTTTTTCAATCTAAGTTTCAGCTTTCATAAATTAACTTGTTGGACAGAAGTGAATAAATATCCATGGAATGAATCTGATATTGAGCAATTTGATTGGGAAGGTTGGTACAAGCATTCTTGGGGCTGGTCCCCTTATCTTGGCAGCTACAGTCTAGAACAGGGGCTGGCAAACTGTTTTTTTGGTAAAAGACCAGACTGTAACTTTTTAAGGTTTTTATGGGTCACATGCTCTCTGTCAGACTACTCAGTTTAGACTGCTCATAAAAAAATGAGCATGACTATGTTTCAATAAAAGTTTTTATTTACAAAACCAGGTGGTGAGCTCAATTTGGTCAGTGAACTAGTTTTTTTTTTTTTTCCTCTTTGTGGGAAGGTTTTTAATTTTTAATTGAAGGATAATTGCCTTACAATGTTGTATTAGTTTCTGCTGTACAACAAAGTAAATCAGCTACATGTATACATATATCCTCTCCCTCTTGTCCCTCCCTACCAACCCCCACCCCCCTACCCAGGTCATCACAGAGCACCAAACTGAGCTCCCTGTGCTATATAGCAACTTCCTGCTTGGTATATTTTACACATGGTAGTGTATATGTAGTATGAAACTTTCCTATGGTAGGCCATAGGCTATGAGCTAAGGTGGGACAAATGGGATTCTTCCCATTTGTCCCACCTTCTTCTTCCCTTGCCGAGCAAGCTTGTTGATCTTTAATCTAGAGCACAGCCTGGAGAACGTCTTGTTTAGAAAGTGGAAAAAGCTATGACCACTGTTTAACTGTTCTTCCTTTGAGATTTTATTATCTGCACAATGTCCCTCATTTCCTGAACTCACAAAAGAATCGTGGTTGCTACTAGCAACCACAGCAAAGATCCTTCCACTCTACCCTGGCCAAAACAAGAATACCAAATCCTAGACTTCTGAAGGGCGAGGGATAATGGGTGAAAGGGGATGAAGAGGATCTGCAAAGGCAGGCAAAGTGATCATAAATATGATATTACTCTTTGGGTGCTGATTTGGTGTTATGACTCATTTTTATCGCTGAAATACCATTCTAAAATACCATGCATTTATTGATGTGTAGGTGTACAGACATATGTATGCACACGTGTGCGCCACCATTTACTGCTTCTGCTGCTGCTGCTAAGTCGCTTCAGTCGTGTCCGACTCTGTGCGACCCCATAGACGGCAGCTAATTATCTCTAACTTACAATTAGAGGTTGTGTCTTCTAGGATAATCTCTAAACTTATTTTTTATTCTGTTTGGAACTTAGAAGCTGTATCTTTGTTTTTCTAACCAGAAAGAACTCCTCTGTGATCTAGTTGGGATTTCCTCCTCTTCCAAATGTGATGTGCTTAAGGAAGCTGTCTTTAAGAAACTGGGAGGAGATACAACCCAGCTGGAGGCTCTCGAATGGTAGGCATGCACCAGGCAACCTAGAGCAAAACACTGATCAACGATCACTTAGTTCTTTCTGGTCAAAGAAAGGGCAAGATAGAAACAGACATTTCACATCGTCTTTGATGAATTTACCGCTCTAATGTTGGACCCTTGTAGATTACCACATATTGTGTTCAATTCAGTTCAGTTCAGTTCAGTCGCTCAGTCGTGCCCAACTCTTTGCAACCCCATGAATCGCAGCACGCCAGGCCTCCCTGTCCATCACCAACTCCCGGAGTTCACTCAGACTCACGCCCATCGAGTCCGTGATGCCATCCCGCCATCTCATCTTCTGTCGTCCCCTTCTCCTCCTGCCCCCCATCCCTCCCAGCATCAGAGTCTTTTCCAATGAGTCAACTCTTGGCATACTATATTCATAAGGGGATTTAAAAGTATGTAGAGAGAGGAATTCAATGGCAATTATAACTTGGGAAATACTTATTTTTGAGAAATATCACTACTCACTTTTCAAGAAAGGTGGGGCATTTTTTCTCTCTTGTAGGAGATTCTCCTACTCTTCTTTAACTACTTTAAAATACACATTCTGCTGGTATCCTTCACATGGGACAACCAACCTGTAAGTTAATCTCAGGAGAAGCTTGGCAACAGTGTGCACTGATGGTATGTCAGGTCTGGCTCCAGGCAGCACTCATGGGAGAGTCTGGGGATGATTCTAAAGGTGAAAACATTACTGTTATTATTTTACAGTAACTTGGGAGTCCTATAACTTGAGCTGTCATCTTACGATTCTGCCCTTTCAAGATGAAATCCAATGAGTGTTCCCTTCTGCTTCCCACGTGAGCGTATATGTAGGTCTTAGAATTAATGCAGCCATCTCTTATTCTTCTCAGGTTGGGCCTACTCGGGGATGAACAAGTCCCTCAGGCCGAGTCTCTCGTGGATGCCCTCTCCAAGCACCTGGCCGTGAAACTTTCCTATGGTAGGCCATAGGCTGTGAGCTGAACATCCCAGAAGAAGGATCTTAAGAGCCAGTGAATTAGATTGGAGGGCAGGAGTCACACAGGGGGAATGGACAAACGTGATGTAAGGGAAAGAACACTAGGGCTACTTCTCCAGAGGGAAGAGTAAGAGAACTACTAAGTAAGAGTGAACTTGAAAACATGGCAAAGGAAACCATGATTAGTTTTACTTTTCAGTTTTGACACATTAAGGGAATGCTGAAGCAGCCTTCTGGGGAGAAGAGAGGATGGCCTCTCCAGCAGTCCTCTCGCGTCTGTAACTGGGTTACAGTGAGACCAGTCAGAACAGAGGAATCTGGTCAGGGTTATCATTTCCTTGAATTTTCACTCTGTCCTTTGGGCTACAAAGCAGTATATCTAATTATTTAAGGATATACGTAATGGGAAGGAAAACTTCAAAGCAGAAGGGGAGGAGCAGGGGGATGAAATATGGGATTGGAGTTGTGATGATAATGACATTTTCAAATGTATCTTTATTAATTTTAAGGTCCTGGAGAGAAAGACATGATTGTGATGAGAGACAGCTTTGGAATCAGACATCCTTCTGGACATTTAGAAAATAAAACTATTGATCTTGTGGTTTATGGGGATGTCAATGGTTTTTCAGCCATGGCTAAAACTGTGGGGTTACCCACTGCTATGGCAGCCAAGATGTTACTTGATGGTAAGTTCTTTCACTGAAGGACCAACTCTGTCTCCATGTTATCTCCAAGTCATTCAACACTTGGATGACACCAAGACTAATCAAATAATTAGTCTTCAGTATAACACTGGCTTTCAGTAAAAGTGAGCCAGTTCAGAAGATCCAAGTTCTGGCTGACTGGGAGATCACCTTGTGATGCGTAAAAAACATGGGCTTTGGAGTTAGACCTGATTTCTCTTCCAGGTAAGCCCCAAGATGACTGAGTGATGGAATGCCAGTTACTTAGAATCTCTGCATCAGAGTTCCTTCATCTGTAAAGTGGGGAAATTGTCATCACTAATTCATAGGATTGTATGACATCAAAGTGAAATAATACATAAACCTCCTATCACATAGAAGGGGTCTCCAGGGAATATTAACTGCCTTCTTTTCTTTCCTTTTTTTTTTTCTTTTTTGTATTGAGTGACTTCACTTTCACTTTCCACTTTCATACATTGGAGAAGGAAATGGCAACCCACTCGTGTTCTTGCCTGGAGAATCCCAGGGATGGGGGAGCCTGGTGGGCTACCGTATATGGGGTCGCACAGAGTCGGACACGACTGAAGCGACTTAGCAGCAGCAGCAACACTGAAATAGCAGATGGTAGTCACTTCCAGATCTTCAAAAATATAAGCTATGTTTTATTAATCCTCATATCTCAATATACTATCAATGCTCAGTATATGTTTTGAACTAAAGAATTCACATTTCAACTTTCCTTAAGGTCATATATGCTTTCAGTGAGTATTATCTCTGAATATAAGACCTCATTTTGTCCTTGTAAAGGTGTAAAGGGAATAAAAAACATCAAAGCATGTAAATGTGAAATAAACAGAAGATATATCTATAGTAGCATATTGTTGTTGTTTAGTTGCTAAGTTGTGTCCAACTCTTTGTGACCCTATGGACTGCAGCCCACCCCCCTCACCTGTCTGTAGAATTTTCCAGGCCAGAATACGGGAGTGGTTTGCTATATCCTTCTCCAGGGCATCTTCCCGGGCCAGGGATCAAACCTGTGTCTCCTGCACTGGCAGGTGGGTTCTCTACCACTGAGCCACCAGGGAATGTTAGTCTATATCCAGTTAAACTACCTACTAGTTATTGAGGAACTATAGTGAAGAAGTGATGGAGAAGGAAATGGCAACCCACTCCAGGGTTCTGGCCTGGAGAATCCCAGGGATGGGGGAGCCTGGTGGGCTGCCGTCTATGGGGTCACACAGAGTCGGACACGACTGAAGCGACTTAGCAGCAGCAGTGAAGAAGTGATGTGGGATGAGGTCATCATGGCCTTTAAGGAAAGTGCCCAAATTTATTCTTTCAGCCATCCTAACAGATGCCAGTGCCCAAGTTACCAGATTGGTTTCAGATATTTTTTTAATTTTTTTTTGCCATACCATGCAGCACGTAGGATCTAAGTTCCCAGACTGGGAAGCAAACCTATGCCTCCTGCAGTGGGAGTGGGGAGTCTTAACCACTGAACCGCCAGGGAATTCCCTCAGATTGGTGTAATTTCATTGTGTTGGTGTTAAAATATGACATCAGCAAATCAGACCAGTTAGGTTTACAAGTTTTCTTTCTTCTTACACTTTTTTTCTCTGATCTGGTAGTTAATGCAGTTAGGTGTATAAATTCAGACTCAGCCCCTAAGTTCAGCTGTGCTTTCCATGAACCCCTTACAGTGTGTTGATTATGTAATAATTTAGTAGGAGATATTTAAGCTGCTATTAAAAAAAAAAAATCCCTACGCTGCCAGCAATTCATTAACTTGGCATTTACAAGAATTACTATATGGTAATTCTTGCTGTAGAAATTAACCGTTCTTACCACCTTTAAAATGGTAACTTCAAACTTACTTTTTTCTAGGTGAAATTCAAGCTAAAGGCCTGATGGGACCCTTTTCAAAGGAGATATATGGACCAATATTGGAGCGAATTAAAGCAGAAGGCATTATGTATACTACACAGAGCACAATCAAATTATAATTGAGAATTATATTTTATCTTCCCAGCCAACACAGCTCTGAACTTCTGTGCAGTAAACATGCTTGTTAATGTGATATTTTAAAACATGAAGCATGATATGTTTTGATATATCAATACAATGGTGTTTTTGAAATACAAATCTCTATTGTAATATGAAAACATTTGTTATAAGAGATGCCAGTAATTATCAGAGAACTTTAATAATTCTATCATGTATTTTTTCATGTATATATAAAAGTGATAATGCTTGTACTACTTGTTAACTTATTATGCAACTTTTTTTCTTACAAGAATATATTTTCCTATAATTAGCAGATGAAGTTTTATCTTTTTAGTAAGAAGATTTCTTCACACAGCTTTATTTTTGTTTTGCTTTTGTTTTTCAGACAGATTCAGCTGGATGTTTCTAGATTACCTGTCTACAAGCTTTTGTAATAACGCTATTTTGTGCCTTTTTGTAAAATTATGATTTAAGAAAGTGACATTTCTGATAGTTACCTCTTTAATATTTAGAAAAGGAATAGGTAAGATTAAGGATCAGCTCATTAGGCACAGGAAAAGAATCTAACAAATCCAACATCCTTTTGTGATAAAAAACACTCAACAAACTAGGAATAGAAGGGAATTCTTTAACCTGATAAAGCGTACCTATGAAAAACCCAGAGCTAATATCGTACTCAATGATGAAAGACTGACAGATTCTTCCCTGAAATCAGGGACAAGACAGAGGTGTACACTTGTGCCATTTCTATTCAGCTTGTACTGGAAGGTCTAGATGGGGTAATTAGGCAAGAAAATGAAATAAAAGACATCCATATTAGAAAGAAAGATGTAAAACTATCTCTGTTTGCAGATGGTATAATGTTATACATAGAAAATGCAAAAGAATAATCTAAGAAAACATTAGATCTAATACATGAGTTCATCAGTTGCAGGATTAACCTTCAAAAATTGATTGTACTGGTACACAGTATCAATGAATAAAGCAAAAATGATATTAAGAAAACACTTAAAAAAGTGTAGAATAGGAATAGAATGAGAGTTCAGAAATAAGGCTTATTGAGTTTTGAAAAAGGTGCTAAGACAATTCAGTTGAGAAAAATAGTCTTTTCATCAAATGGTGCTGAAACAATTGGATATCCACATGCAAAAGAATGAAGTTGGACTCCCTACCTCACAGCACATACAAACCTTTCTCAAATGGACCAAATACCCAGATGTAAGAGCAAACACTGTAACACTTTTAGATGAAATCACAGGTGTAAATCTTCCTGACCTTGGATTAGACAATGGCTTCTGAAATAAATGACACCAAAGCACGAGCAACAAAAGGAAGAAAATAGATAAATTGGATATCATCATGATTAAAACCTTCTGTGCTTTTAAGAATACCATCAAGAAGGCAAAAGACAAGCCACAGAATGAGAAAATGTTGCAAATTGTATATCAGGTAAGAGAAGAACTTGAATAGATAGAGAACTATTGTATTCAATAAAAAGTCAAAGAGCCTAATTTAAAAAAAAGATAAAGGATAGGAATTGACAGTTCTTAAGAGAAGATATACAAAAGGCCACTGAGCACATGAAAAGATGCTTAACATACGTCAGCTATCAGGGAAATAGAAGTCAAATCTACAATGAGATAGCACTTCAACGTCTCCTGGATAGCTACTGTGAAAAAGTAGTAAGTGTTGGTGAAAATGTGGAGAAATTGGAACCCTCATAAACTGCTGGTAGAAATATAAAGTGGTATGGCTGCTTGGAGAAATCTCAAATGGTTAAACATAGAATTACCATATTATCCCTGGTGAAGGGTGAGGCTTCCCTAGTGGCTCAGACAGTATGGTGTCTGCCTGCAATGTGGGAGACCTGGGTTTGATCCCTGGGTCAGGAAGATCCTCTGGAAAAGGAAATGGCAACCCACTCCAGTACCTTTGCCTGGAAGATCCCATGGATGGAGGAGCCTGGTATGCTACAGTCCATGGGGTTGCAAAGAGTTGGACACGTCTGAGCAACCTCACTTTTACCATATTATCCAGTAATTCCACTCTTAGCTATAGAAAAAAATGAAAATGCATCCACACAACTTATAAACAGATGTTTATAGTGGTATTATTCATAACAGCTGGAAATAAAAACAAGTCAAATACCCATCAAATAATAAACAAAATGTGGCATATCTAGGCAATGGAATATTATTCAGCAGTTAAAAAGAAACTGGGTACTGATACATGCCATGACATGGATAAACTTCAAGTGAAAGAAGCCAGGCAGGAAAAGCCACATATTGTGTGATCAGATTCGTATGAAATGTCCAGAACTGTTAAATCTCTATATGGAGAAAGTAGATTAGTGGTTGCCCAGGGCTGGGGGATGTTGGGGAGAAGTGGGAGTGACTGCTAACGAATTTGGGGTTTTGGGGAGGGAGATGATGAAAATGTTACAGAACTGATTTTGTGGTAATGGAGGTACTACTCTGTGACTACACTAAAAACTACTAAATTGTGTACTTTGTGTGAATTGTATGGGGTGAGAATTATTTATCAAGTTGTACAAATAAAACTTTTTCTCCTTGAAGAAAAAATGCTTATGTTGAGGGATATAAATTAAACCTTCTGTGAGACTGTGCTCATATTCTAGCATATGAAACTAATTCTGCTGTCAAAATAAGCAGGTATGATACTTGGGACATGTGGCAGTTGAGAAAATATCTATGCTGTTTGAAAAGGATCAAAGTGGATTAAGGCCTGGTCCCACTTGTCAAAAATAATTATGTAGAGATCAATAATCTATAAGTAAGTAAAGACATATCTGTTATGGCAGTTTTTTTAAAAATTACAACACTGATTTTAAAATCAGTTAGGAGATAACGCTTGTGTTGAATATTCATTGGAAGGACTGATGATGAAGCTGAAGCTTCAATACTTTGGCCACCTGATGTGAAGAGCTGACTCACTGGAAAAGACTGTGATGCTGGGAAAGACAGAAGACAGGAAGAGGAGACAGCAGAGGATGAGACGATTGGATGGCATCACCAACTCAATGAGTTTGAGCAAGCTCTGGCGGAGGGTGAAGCACTGAAGAGGAGGATCTAGTGCTAGAAAAGGAAACGTCAGTAAGCTTGAGTAAAGGTAGATAGAAACACTGTATTGGCTCTCAATAACAAGTCATATACTAAAGCATACTGGTGGAATCTAGACAAATGGTACTGATGAACCTATCTGCAAGACAGGAATGGAGACGCAAATGTAGAGAACAGTTGTGGGGATACAGCGTGGGGAGGAGAGGATGGGACAAATTGAGAGAGTAGTATTGACATATGTGTGTGTGTAAAAGAGATAGCTAGTGGGAAGTTGCTGTATAGCACAGAGAGCTCAGCTCAGTGCTCTATGATGACTAAGAGGTGGGATGGGGGGAGGTTCAAGAGGGAGGCGATATACATATATATATATATGACTGATCCGTGTTGTACAGCAGAAACCAACACAACATTGTAAAGCAATTATCCTCCAATTAAAGCTGTCCAGCAAAGATTTCAGTAGTAAAGGTGGTGGTGGTAGGATCGGGGCATGCATGGATAGATTACAATTACAAGCATTTAGCCGTTGAGCTACATTTGTGACTCCCTGGTCTAAATCTTTTGATAGGCTTAATGCTCACATCTTCCAGATTTTTCTGCCGTTTTTGGCCTCCTCCAGACAAAACTGGTATTTCCAATTTTCCTTGTCCTAGATTCATGAGACACTAGGAGTTCCTCTGAGAAGCAGTGTGATTGTTTCTACCACATACGAGCTCTTTCCTTTTCCACAAACTGAGGACAACAATAACCCACAGCATGGTTATAAAGGGTCTGAGAGAATGTAAGAGCCTGATGTCTAGTAGATGTTCAAAAACACTAGTTTTTCTTTTTTTTGCAACACTCTTTTCAATAATAATTTGCTTAAATTTACATTAAAGATAATGATATGTTAGCTCTGAGATATTTTTCAATGTTTTGGATACATTTGGAAGACTCCTCAAGGATCCATGCCTCTCAGGCAAGTCACAGATGTATCTGCTCCATAAGGAGAGTTGTAAAGTGGTTATAGAGAAAAAGAGACCAAAATTATCATTAGGCCAGCTCTGACTTTACAGAAGGGAAAATATGTCTCACAAAGATAAATGACTTGCCTAAAGTGACAAGATGTACTACTGAAATTTGATCAGCATTCAAAAACCCAGGATACTTTATAAAATTTGGGAAGATCTCTGATTTATAAAACCTCCCTTACCATGGGTTGTTGGGGTTACCACTAGCCCAAATGAGGCCTTTTTGAGAATTAGAGAAAAGTACTCATAGGTACTTCTGTCAAAAAATTGTCATCAAATATGTAAATTAGAATACACTTATCATCTAATGGAAAAAGTCATAATATTAATCATAAGATTATAATAAATATTAATTGTATTAAATGCATATCCTAATACATATTCAATGTCTGTGCTCTGATTAGCTCCCCAGTAGACGCAATGCACAATTTGCATAGCCATGCAGGTAGCTAGTCTTATCTTTTGTATAGAGTAGTCTTCTTTACCATGATTTACATCTGCTGATTGTATTGGAAATAGACTGACCAGACTTGAATTCTGTTGGAAAGGATCCAGTGAGAAAAGCTGCCTGTTCTGAAGAAGTATTTGTTAGTCACTTCCCTGGTGGCTCAGAGGTTAAAGCGTCTGCCTCCAATGCGGGAGACCTGGGTTTGATCCCTGGGTCAGAAAGATCCCCTGGAGAAGGCAATGGCAACCCACTCCAGTACTCTTGCCTGGAGAACCCCATGGACGGAGGAGCCTGGTAGGCTACAGCCCACGGGGTCGCCAAGAGTCGGACACAACTGAGTGACTTCACCTCACCTCACCTCACTGGAAGCTAATCTAATAACTTCCTATTTCCAATTCTCTTTTAGTCCTAACACTCATTCTTAATTTTACTTAATTAGCAAGAAATACAAAACACAGAGTTAAGTCCTAACTTGAAGCTTCCTGGTGGCTCAAACAGTAAAGAATCTGCCTGCTATGCAGGAGATCCCTGGGTCGGGAATATCCCCTGGAGAAGTGAATGGGTACCCACTGCAGTATTCTTGCCTGGAGAATTTCATGGACAGAGAGAGGAGCCGGGTGGGCTACAATCTATGGGGTCACAAAGTCAGACACGACTGAGTGACTGAATAACAAGAACCAAATAATTTAATAGGGATAATTGTGCTGTGTTGGTACACACTGCTCTGTCCTCAGATGTTCAATTCTGTCTCCTGTGGGCCTTACTGTACAGTTTGGGAATCAACTCTATACACTGTCCCATCCCATCAACCTTTTTTTACATCCATCATTTCAGAGGGAACATATCCATAATTTTCTTCTACACATGCCTCAGTACTCCACAAGCAAACACAAACCGATGGTGATACTTAGATTTATTTTTGCAATGCCTTGGATAAAAACCATTTAAACAATGTCAAGTAAGGTGTCATTCTCATAAAAACATCTTCCTTCAAAACAAATGTATTTTTATTTTCCATAAAAGTTAAAATTACATGCTAAAACAGTTAATCACAACACAAAATAGTATCAAGAAGACTCACAGAGTAAGACCAGATAATGAGCTGCATCATTAAACTAAATAATTACACAGAACTAGAAAACTGACTCAGTAGTAAAATATAAAAATCTACAATTATAAATATAAATTTGGTCCATGGAGATGCTAGAGCAGTATTTACAGGAAGTATTAGATTATTTCTACATTAGGTGAATACTGCAGTTGTAAAATGTTGAATATCATAGGGAACAGGGTGTTTTATTTACAGTATACTATATTAAAAGTTATATTTCTAGCAAACCTGATGATTGCTACAAATACAGCTAAAAATTTGACACTAAAAACAAACATGTTTTCTGTTTGGGATTCTAGTTGGAAATT
>SJYQ01084880.1:229237-271184 GCA_006410935.1 Redunca redunca
TTATTGATATTTCTCCCGGCAATCTTGATTCCAGTTTGTGCCTCTTCCAGCCCAGCGTTTCTCATGATGTACTCTGCATAGAAGTTAAATAAGCAGGGTGACAGTATACAGCCTTGATGTACTCCTTTTCCAATTTGGAACCAGTCTTTTGTTCCATGTCCAGTTTGAACTGCTGCTTCCTGACCTGCATGAATCATTATATTGTATATCTGTAACATATAATATTGTAAATCATCTGTATTTGAAGTAAAAAAGAGAAAGATAGCATAGACTTCTTCAAATAGCAGCATTATTCAGGTTCAACTAAGGGAAGAATATGATTGCATGACACAGTGTGGGAAGTGATGGCAAGGATGATGGAGACATGGGTTCCATTCTAGCCCCAGTTTGGATCCTTGCTTAAATGACCAAACCAGGTTGCATGACTTTAACGCTCTTAAACTTCTGATCCTCAGTTTCCTAAAGTGGCTTATACATATATACAGGAATCTGATTTATGACTGAACTGGTATTGTTGATCCATAAATGATGCTGGAACAATGGCTATTCACATGAAACAATAAAACTGGACTCTTGACTCACAAAATATAATATGACACATCAATTTCAGGCAGAACTATAAAACATTTAGAAAACAATGTATTGCATCATCAATTTCATAAGTGTTGGTCAACCAACTAGTCTAGCGAATACTGAATCTTCTTATATATCGTATATGTTTTACCAGTTTCAGAATTAAAGTGAAACATTTAAACCATCTAAAATATGATTTAATTTTTTTCTGATTGAGGAAGTCCTCTGAATTTCACATACCTTACTCATCATTATTAGCATCTTTTATTCTTTTACAGGAGCCATACAATAATTTATGAACTATGCTGTAATTACAGAAATAATTATTGACAAAGAATTCAAACTGTAGATAATCAAGAGTTTAGTAAAACAAACCTAATTCATTGCACTGCATGGTTTCAAAGCAGTTCTTCACTGAACAGCTCCCTGTACATCAGTAGAGGACAGTAAACTTGTTTTTACTGGTAGGTAATACTTTTCCATTTTACTTAGGAGAAGACAAGGTAAACACTGGCCTTAAAACATGAGAATTAGGATTAATAAAATTATTTGTTTTTACTCTGTTTATTTTCAGCTTAACTTCTATCAGCAACTGCTTTGGAGTAAAGGAGAAATTTTTGACTTCCTGTGTGTGTAGAAATCAAGGATGGTGGAGTTTAGTGATGGCTAATTGTTTAATGATTCTATAAGATTTTAAAAAATGGAAATAACATGTAAGGTAAAATTTATTATTTGGGTAATTTGCCTCAATTTATAAGAAATCAAAGTCCTTCTTTTAATTTCTAGGAGAGATCTTTAAACTGGCATATATTTAAAAAGATGAAAAGTTTATCATTTAAACTACGTCCATACCTGTGTAGCTTCTAGGATAAAATCTTGCATTATAAGTTTTTCCTCGTTAGACAGACATTTGTGTTCTTCAGCCATAAGAGTGACCTTAAAACTCTCACAATTTATAGGCTCATCTTTATTTGGCCAGTAAACAAATTCATCCTCTGCCTGGAGGATTAAAAAACAAAGATGATTCTAGATTTTAATAAAATGTCTAAGTCAGACTGTGAAACAAAGTTAACAGGTTGCCGTAGAAAATTCAACTCAAATTTTTCTTTGAATCTCAAAATTTACTCTTAAAATATCCTAACAAGTTTTATTTAAAAAATGCAAGCAGAAGTATATGGACAGACTTCATTCGTGATTGCAATTCTAATTCCCTAAGCAGCGTAATAAATACTTAAGTTAATTTCAACCTACTTTTATTTAAAACTGTCATTCAAAAATTTCAGACCTGAGATATTGCATTCAAACCAGATCTAATAATAGACAAGGTGCAACTTCAATTAGTTCATTAGTTGAAAAAAAATATTTTGTGTACTGGACTTTTGGGTAGTTGTGCCTTGATACCTACCCTAAAAAGAAAGTGCCAAAAGTGACCTGAGGGACTTACCATGTTTTGACCGTCTGGAAGCATAACCACCAGCTGGGCGTTATGGTCCCATATCATCCTCCAGAAATCCTTGATGGTGTGGAGAAGGGGATGCTGGGTGATGATGAATTCATTGCTCTGATAATAACCCTATATAATCAAAGAGAGGATAGAAAGAGCCTTGGCATATGACTGTAAACATTTAAGAAACAGTTACAGGTTAATGGTTATGTTAGTCTTTTTATTTTTAGATTGTGTCTGTAAATAATAATGTGATTATTATAGCCAATGTTATGGGCCCATCCTATCTTCCACATACAGTGCTAAGCATTTTCCTTCTTTATTCCTCACAGCAGTACTATGAGAAAGGGAATATGAGCTTCACTTCATACATAATTAAACTGAAGCTGAAGAAGTTATCACCTTAAGTTATCACACAGTTATCACTTCTAGGAGGAGACTTAACGAAATGGCTTGTGGACTATGTCTCCCACACTAGATAGAACAGAAATCTAGAAATTCTGCATTTCTTAAACTTCATAAGTCCCAATGGCAGTGCCAAATTTCACACCTACTGGCAATAGGATACTTTGCATCTTGACTGCCTCTACCGGAGAGGAACTAGGGGTGTGAGTGAGTGAGTGAAGTCACTCAGTCATGTCCAACTCTCTGTGACCCCATGGACTGTAGCATACAAAGCTCCTCCGTCCATGGGATTTTCCAGGCAAGGGTACTGGAGTGGGTTGCCATTGCCTTCTCCAGGAACTAGCACCTTGCAAATGTTGCTGCAGAAACCTGAAAGCTGGTGCCATGGAATTAATAATGATTTCCATGCTGCTGCTTACCAGAACCATGGTTCCTTCTGCAACGGACGGAATCTCTTAGAGTCCATTCCTAGCCCCCATAGACTCATTTGAAGTATGGAACGTTTTTTACTTTTTTAAAGCTTTATCTTCATTTCTTCATCAAGTAGAATTCTGCTCAATTTACTTTCTTTTGGTTACAATCTTATTTGATAAGCAGAAAACTTTAAGTTCATATATTCAGATTTGAATGAGTAGGTTGTACATAATTAAATGTTTTTCTCGTTAATTGTAGATGCTTTGGATAGGAAAAGATCTTTTTTAAAAAACACTTTTATTTATCTCTGGCTGTGCTGGGTCTTTGCTGTTTCGAGGGCTTCTGTCTACCTGCAGTGAGTGGGGGCTCCTCTCTAGTTATGTGCACAGGCTTCTCATTTCAGTGGCCTCTCTTGTGGAAGACAAGCTCTAGGGCTCGCGGGCTTCAGCAGTTGTGGCACGTGGGCTCAGTTGTTTGGGGCTCCCAGGCTCTACAGCACACGCTCAATAGTTGTGGCACATGGGCTTAGCTGCCCCTCAGCACGTGGAATCTTCTCAGATCAGGGATTGAACCTGTGTCTCCTGCATTGGCAGGTGGATTCTTTACCACTGAGTCACCAGGGAAGCCCAGGAAATGACCTTGAAAGGACTTCCAGTCTATCCTGCAGCTTCAGTCAATACCCCACATCATTCCAAGTAGATAAAAATTCATCCTGTTTTGTAAATCTTCAGACGTACTGGGGCATGCTTTGTAGGTAGCCAGCATTTAATTATTTTTTGATAAGAACAGCCTTTTATCTAACCAACACACAGTGCAATATTTACATTTGTTCTCAACCCATTTTCGATTTTTTTTTTCTTTTAAAATTTTTATTTTAACTTTAGTTTACTTTACATTACTGTATTGGTTTTGCCAAACATTGACATGAATTCACCACGAGTGCACAAACGTTCCCAAACATGAATCCNGCTCAACATCACTCATTATCAGAGAAATGCAAATCAAAACCACAATGAGGTACCACTTCACACCAGTCAGAATGGCTGCGATCCAGAAGTCTGCAAGCAATAGATGCTGGAGAGGGTGTGGAGAAAGGGGAACCCTTTTACATTGTTGGTGGGAATGCAAACTAATACAGCCACTATGGAGAACAGTGTGGAGATTCCTTAAAAAATTGCAAATAGAATTGAATTATGACCCAGCAATCCCACTGCTGGGCATACACACCGAGGAAACCAGAATAGAAAGAGACACATGTACCCCAATGTTCATCGCAGCACTGTTTATAATAGCCAGAACATGGAAACAACCTAGATGCCCATTTTTGATTTTTGAGTAAAAATATCTGCTTCCTGTAGTATTAAGAAGCCCCTCTTTAAGTATGGCATGCTTTTAGATGTCTCCTGCACCTCTTGAATTGGCAGTCAGATTGGCCACCTGGGAAGGCCTAAAAATGAAAGTGTTAGTTGCTCAGTCATGTCCGACTCTTTGCGACTCCAGGGACCGTAGCCCGCCAGGCTCCTCTGTCCATGGAATTCTCCAGGCAAGAGTACTGGAGTGGGTAGCCATTCCATTCTCCAAGGGATCTTCCTGCTCCAGGAATTGAACCCATGTCTCCTGCATTGCAAGCAGACTCTTTACCATCTGAGCTACCAGGGAAGCCCTTTTAGATGCCACCAACATACATCTCCTTGTTTCCTATATAGACATGCCTTAGTATTTTCTTTTTTAGTTAAACAGAACAGTGATTTGGGCATGGGAGTTAGGACTGTTTCATCTGAAGGCAAGCTCTGTGATGGACTGGCCTGAAATGGAAACGAAGGTCAAAAAACAGCTACTAAAGCACTCACTCCTCTCATAGTAGAGCTAAATGCAGACAGAAAGTATTGAATCTTTAGAAATCTAAGTTGCCAAATGAGCCCAGTTTGCAGGGTGAGAACTGTGCTGCAGACGTGGAGTGATGTCAGTGAGACTGGACTTGCTAATGCTGGTGTGTCCTGGTTCTGCAGGAAGTTTGCTTTGGTGAATGAAATGAAGCCACTTAGATGGGTAAGTGGATGATCATGTTTCAACATGATCTACTCATCATGTTGAAGCTGAAACTCCAATACTTTGGTCACCTGATGCGAAGAATTGACTCATTTGAAAAGACCTTGATGCTGGGAAAGATTGAAGGCAGGTGGGGAGGGGGACAACAGAGGATGAGATGGTTGGATGGCATCACCAACTCGATGGACATTAGTTTGAGCGGACTCCGGGAGTTGGTGATGGACAGGGAGGCCTGGCGTGCTGCAGTTCATGGGGTCGCAAAGAGTTGGACATGACTGAGCGACTGAACTGAACTACTGCATCTACTCATTTGTGCTGACCGAGGGTTCTCCAGTCCCAGCACATGTGAAGACACCAAGGAACGCTGTGTTCCACTGCTGCTGTGGGCTGTGAACCTGCCATCATCAGATTTGACTTGTGTCCACCTGCGGTATGTGCCAGTAACTGATTCAGGCAGACCACCCTGTTCTGGTTCTGGCAACATAAGCTTGCAGTCAGTCTTCCCAGTAGCTCTCTGACTTACCATGATGTAGGAGGCATTGATGTAGTCTGAGCCTTCTCCACTCAGGGATGAAATGCCAACCCTGGATCTTTCCACTGGGAACACAGAACGTTCATCATAAACAAGTAAGCTATAGTGCTATAACTCCTTCCCACCTCTTCAAATGACAAAATATAGCTGCATTTTGCAAGTTCAGTGTCTTTGACTTTTTAGCTAATTTTTCTATGTATTTTGCACTCAAAGTTTGAGAACTTGTTAAGTTACATTATCTGACATAATTAAATGAGTATATTGCTTTTGTTCCAAGATGGAAAAATATTGTTAAATTACCTACAAGGCTTCTATTAATATTATTTTAAAAGTTGGTTTTCCTTTTTCTTCCAAAGTTCAACATAGCTTACCAGGGATGATGGAAGATGTTCTGTTCTTTTCTCTGTTGCATTGCTTTAGGGCTGTAGAATAGTCACTCTGCTGTATATTTGATTGACTCAAGAGCTGAGAAAGAATGTCAAGGAAAAATATAAATCATTTTGTTTAAGCCACTTTTCAAATATTCAACCACACACACACACAAACACACTCATACTCATATTTACACATGTGACTCAACAAAGATAAGACACTGAATATGAATATATTTGACTTATTTTCCAAGAATTCCTTGAATTAGAGTTGTTTAGGGGACTCCCTGGTACATTTACGTTCTATATTCTATTCCAGGAGGGATGGAAGAAGCGGGGAAAGCTTGATACCTAGTTTGACTTTGAGCACTGGGACCCTTCCTCTACGGTGAGTGCTCTCCATGTTCTCTATTTAAATCTCACACTGCAGCTGGAGGTAAACTGTGTCGTTTATCTCCACATATGTTGTTGTTTAGTTGCTAAGTCGTGTTCAGCTCTTTGTGACCCCATGGACTGTAGACTGCCAGGCTCCTTCTGTCCATGGGATTTTCCAGGTAAGAATACTAGAGTGGTTGCCATTTCCTTCTCCAAGGGATCTTCCCAACCCAGGGATAAAAACCACATCTCCTGCACTGGCCGAAAGATTCTTTACCACTGAGTCACCAGGGAAGCCCTTATATATGCATTCTTTATTCATTATTTTGGGCTTCCCTAGTGTATTTGACTAAAGAGTCCGCCTGCAATGTAAAAGAGAATGGCAACCCACTCCAGGATTCTCATGTGGGAAATCTCCATGGACAGAGGAGCCTGGTGGGCTACAGTCCATGGGGTTGCAGACTCAGACATGACTGAGCAAATAAGCATAAAACATTCATTATTTTAATACTTCATCACATAAATAATCTACTGCTATTTATCTATTCTGCAATTAGTGAATGTTTGCATTATTTGCAATGTTGCTATTTCAAACTTTGTAGTAATGAATAGCCCTTGTATATTTCTTAATATGCACATATGTGAGGGTTTCTATAAAGAATTTGCAGTCATTGGTGTTCAATTTTTGACAGGCTAACAGATGAAAAGTAGTATACTGTGGTTTTGATTAGCATTTTCTTAATTGTAGTGCAATTGTGAATTTTAGTTATTTCTTCTTTGATGATTGCCTTTCCATATTTATATTTCATTTTCATTAATTTGCAGGGGGTTTGATGCCTTAAATGTAAATCTACAGTCTACTAAGAAAGTTGCAAATGTCTTTGTTCTCTTTAATCAAATAGACATTTATAACTGAATTACTGTTTTTCCTTAAGATTTTTGTAAATTACATTTTTATTTAAGAGGTTCTTCTCTACCTTCATGTCCTCAAAATACATTTTCCAATATTTTCTTATAGTAGTTATAAAACCATTTCCATTTTAAGAATTTAATCCATCTTGAATAATTTCAGTGATTGAGGTATGGAAGATACGTAATTGTACTTGTTTCCACATGGAAATTGTCCCAGTATCATTTACTGATACTTAAGTCCATCTTTCTTCACCGATTTTTAATGTCATATCTATCACATAACAATTTCCACATGCACATGGTTCCTCTGGCTGATTTGTCTGTTTTTCAACATTATCATTCCATAAAAGGTCTTTCACATATAGTTCAAGAAATTTCTATCCCTTATTGTTCAGTATCGCTTTGAATATTTTTGGTTCTTTACTTTTCAATGCGGACTTCAAAATCAGTATCAAACACAAAAGCCTGGCATGAGGTACATTTGTGATACATATTTGTTGAATACACAGACATGCAATTTCATTTTAAGAATATTTTTCACTGGATAAACCTGAATAAATGCCTGTTTTTATAGGACAGTGTACACACATACACACACAAGCACACACCCCTAAATTTCCCTAGTTAGGATGCTAACTGGAAACAGTCAAATGTCTCTCTTTTTAAATGGATTCTGTTTCATAATTGATATTTTCATTCTGATCATGAATTAGCCAGTATAAGTGATATAAATTCTTTTAGGTAATTGTGTAAGGGGTAAATCATATTTAAGTGAAAATTATGTTGGAAATGGCTAATACATATGTTATTTTTTAACAGAGAAGAGCCATCTTAGCAAATCTTCTTAATGCTTTATATTTCTTTCTTATCTGTTTCTGGAAGCTGTACTATGCACTTTTCTTCCTTGAATTGTTTCTTAACTACTCAGATAAGTTTGGCTGAATAAACATGTATGTCTCCCTCTCTCCAGGTTTTAAGTTCAGGGTTCTAAACCTAACCTGTCCCTTACTCCTCCCAAAGCCCAAAAGATGCTGAATGAGAAGGCAAAAAGTCAGGGAATTTGTAATGTCTACATCTTCTATGTTGTAAGCTGGAGAAAAGAAAGAGAAAGAACTGCAACCTCAAGGTTTGTTAACTCTCCTGGGTTTTTCAGGGCTTTCCGAATTCTTCCGAGATACTCCTTCAGAAATTGGCCCTGCTTCTCTAGCAACCCAGGGAAGTAAGAGGTTGGTATAGGAATAAAAACTAAGATCATGGCACTGGTCCCATTACTTCATGGCAAATAGATGGGGAAACAATGGAAACAGTAACAAACTTTTATTTTCTTGGGCTCCAATATCACTGCAGATGGTGACTGAAGGCATGAAATTAAAAGATGCTTACTCCTTAGAAGAAAAGCTATGACAAATCTAGACAGTATATTAAAAGGCAGAGGCACCACTTTGCCGACAATGATTTGATTAGTCAAAGCTATGGCTTTTCCAGAAGTCATGTATGAATGTGAGAGTTGGACCATAAAGAAGACTGAGTGCCAAAGAAGTGATGCTTTCGAACTGTGGTGGTAGAGGAGACTTTTGAGAGTCCCTTGTGCTGGGCTGGAAGAAACACAAGCTGGAATCAAGACTGCCAGGAAATATATCAATAACCTCAGATATGCAGATGACACCACCCTTATGGCAGAAAGTGAAGAGGAACTAAAAAGCCTCTTGATGAAAGTGAAAGAGGACAGTGAAAAAGTTGGCTTAAAACTCAACATTCAGAAAATGAAGATCATGGCATTTGGTCCCATCACTTCATGGGAAAGAGATGGGGAAACAGTGGAAACAGTGTCAAGCTTTATTTTGGGGGGCTCCAAAATCACTGCAGATGGTGACTGCAGCCATGAAATTAAAAGACGCTTACTCCTTGGAAGGAAAGTTATGACCAACCTAGATAGCATATTCAAAAGCAGAGACATTACTTTTCCAACAAAGGTCCATCTAGTCAAGGCTATGGTTTTTCCAGTGGTCATGTATGGATGCGAGAGTTGGACTGTGAAGAAAGCTAAGTGCTGAAGAATTGATGCTTTTGAACTGTGTTGTTGGAGAAGACTCTTGAGAGTCTCTCGGACAAGGAGATCCAACCAGTCCATTCTAAAGGAGATCAGCCCTGGGATTTCTTTGGAAGGAATGATGCTAAAGCTGAAACTCCAGTACTTTGGCCACCTCATGCGAAGAGTTGACTCATTGGAAAAGGCTTTGATGCTGGGAGGGATTGGGGGCAGGAGGAAAAGGGGACGACAGAGGATGAGATGGCTGGATGGCATCACCGACTCGATGGACGTGAGTTTGAGTGAACACTGGGAGTTGGTGATGGACAGGGAGGCCTGGAGTGCTGCAATTCATGGGGTCGCAAAGAGTTGGACACAACTGAGCGACTGAACTGAACTGGGCAGCAGGGAGATCAAAACAGTCACCCCTAAAGGAAATCAACCCTAAATATTCACTGGAAGGACTGATGCTGAAGCTGAAACTCCAATACTTTGGCCACCTGATGCGAAGAGCTGACTCATTTGAAAAGACCCTGATGCTGGGAAAGGTTGAAGGTGAGAGGAGAAGGGGATGACAGAGGATGAGATGGCTGGATGGCATCACCGACTCAATGGACATGAGTTTGAGCAAACTTTGGGAGACAGTAAAGGACAGGGAAGCCTGGCATGCTGCAGTCCATGGGGTTGCAGAAGAGTCACGACTGAGTGACTGAACAACAACAGGAATAATAGACAATGAAACAACATAGCCTTCGTTCCTCTGGAAAGCCACAACTCTTCAAATCTCCCTATCTCTACCAGCAGGTCTGATAACAACTGCTTTCTGAATTCTTTGCTCACTGGTTTCTGGAAGTCAGACAGCTAAGTTAAGTTGTGGGAGGTAGAATGTCAAACAAAGCAAGGACCCCTTGTGTAGCTGACTGCCTCGTGACAGGGTGGGAGGCAGAAACTGGGGTTGAAGAAGCTATTCTTATGGGGTGGCCTATTCTAGTCCAAGGCTTCAAGTGAGACAGCTTCTTCCAGGGAGCAGCACAGACAGCCAGAGCCGCAGCACTCGTGGTTAAGTGGTCTGGTTTTCTCAAAGTGAGAAGAGCACTTAGACCGTCTGTGTTAGAAGTCCTGCCTGTTCATCCTGCTCTGCTCTGTGCCCTCCGTTTCCTGGCCACGCCTGCATTTCTAGGATTTCTGGGAACTTTCCCTGGGAACTTTCCCTCTTGCAACTCTAAGGTTCCCCTTGAAATTTACCAAGTGGCTTTGTGGCAGGTTGTAAAGAACACAGTGTAGCCACTGGACCAACAGAGCACCCAGCCTGTCCACATGGCCTTGTCCACTCAAATAAGGAGATGCAGGAACATGCCAACCCATGGTGACACCCGATAGAGGGACTCTGAAGAGAACTCACCTTGAATTGTTTCTCTAGCTTTGTTTTGCCAGTTGGTCCAGGAATGAGGAGCCCGTTAACATAGGCATGGATGTGGCTGTCTGGGACCTCAGTTTCTTTACTGAGTATGGCCTCGACCAGCGCATCATGAATGAAGACATACTGTTCCTGGCAAAACAATGACAAACAGGAACATCACTACAGGCTCTCCCTATATGTGAAAAGTTTTTGGAAGTGTTGGTCATTTAGTTGTGTTTGACTCTTAGCAACCCCATGGACTATAGACCACCAGCCTTTGCTGTCCATGGGATTCTCTAAGCAAGAATGCTAGAGTGGGTAGCCATTCCCTTCTCCAGGAGATCTTCCTGACCCAGGGATCGAGCCCAATCTCCTGCACTGCAGGCAGATTCTTTACCATCTGATCCACCAAGTGTCTCGGTACAAAACTAGTATTTTCCAGTAACTTCCCTGGTGTTCCAGACCCACTGGGGTCTGCGCTCCCAATGCAGAGGGCCTGGGTTCAATCCTAGATCAGGGAACTAGATTCCACATGTGGTAACTAAGAGTTTGAGTGCCATAATTGAAGATCCCCCATGCCACAATTAAAACCCAGTGCACACAAAACAAATTAAAAAAATTTTTTGAAAGTAGTATCTTTCATTGACAGACACAGAGTTTTACAAAATGGAAGGGAGAACTCACAGAGGTTGCTTACCAGTCCTGGCAGGAAGTCAGATGGAGGAAAAGGAGTAATACAGAAAGAACACAACTGTTTCCACTCTCATCTCTTCATTTCATGTGCATTGACATTAAGAGAAGGAGACCACTGGAAGATTTTGGGAAGCAAAGCAATGTCCTCTCTGGCCATCCTTCATACCTGAGACCCTCTTCCACATTTTGCACTGACTTCTTTACTTCTGATGGGTCTTTCCCTTCTGTCCATTCCAGTTTTCCTTTCAGTTAGTCAAATGTGATTCAGCAGAATTATCTATATGTTTTTAATAGTTATCTTCTATTTCATGGATGGGACTCTCCCCTGGTTTTATCTAACTAGAATGTCTTCTCCTTGATGGATTGAAGTTTGATTGGTTTCAAAGCCACTCAGTTATAGGCTTCTTATTGTTTTCAAGCTGCCATCCACAGTTTTCAATTTAAATCCATTTTTATTTAGAAATAGTGAAAATAAAATACAGGTATGGAGACTTTGTCCTGTGTCACATATGGGCAAATGAAATGGGCTTAAAAAAGAATTTAATTTGAGCATGCGTGTATGCTAAGTTGCTTCAGTCGTATCCAACTCTTTGTGATCCTACAGACTATACCCCACCTGGCTCCTCTGTCCATGGGATTCTCCAGGCAAGAATACCAGAGTGAGTTGCTATTTCCTCCTCCAGGGGATCTTCCCGACCCAGGGATCAAACCTGACTCTCTTATGTCTCCTGCATTAAAGCGCCAATTTGAGCATAATTCCTATTATTTAAATAGGAGAATGAATCTATTTGCTCATTACACAGAGGAAAAGCTTGAGGATTCTGGTGGAGGAGATGAGTGTTGACTGGTCCACTTACTCTTTTTCTGAATCTTTTCTGTGAGTAGTGTTGTTTTAAAGATATTCCCCATTGATTATAAGATAGACAGAATATAGTTGATCTATCAATGACATATATGCAACAACCTGGTGTTAAAGGTTGAATTGTGTCCCTCCCCCAAAAGATATGCTGAAACCCTAACCTCCTAGTACCTCAGAATGTGATCTTATTTGTAAACAGAGATGATGCATATGTCGTTAGTTAACTAAGGTAGGGCTGACATCCTTATAAGAAAGGGGAAATTTGGACACAGACACAGCGGGTAGACAGCCGTGTGAAGATACAGGCAGAGACTGGAGTTAGGCTGCTAAATCCAGAGAAATATAAGACTATCAGAAACTTGAAGAGACATGGAAGGATCCTTCCCTAGAGGATGTGAAGGGAGCATGGCCCTGCTGACCACACCTTGATTTTGGACTTCTATCCTCCAGAACTAGGAGATGATACATTTCTGTTGTTTTAAGCCACCCAGTTCATAGCACTTTATCAAGGGGTGCCCCATGGGACTAACGAATCTGGTAATACACACTCTGGTCTACCCAGCATTTGGGGACATTTCCAATCCTTAGATAAATTAAGTTATCCTTCTTATCATACCTCAGTTTGCACCAAGTAATTTCTTTGTGAACGAATGTGTTTTAAAAAGCCAAATACATTGACGGTTCCTTCATGTTGAATTTGCTGCAGCATACTGTCTAGCACAATGTATGTGCCCGTTCTTCCAACACCAGCACTGAGGAGCACACAAAGAAAGAACTAGTTCAATGTCAAGCATAAAGTACATTTGACGATAGGTCACAACTGGCTGTCTTGTAAATTAATTTCCTTTTCCAAGCCACTTAGTAGGTAATTTAGCAGTCCCCAAAGTAAGCAGCTTAAGAGTTAAGCAGAATGCTTCAAATAACAAAGTTTTCTCTTTTCTTTTTTGCCGACAGGTCAAACTCCAAAGCAATCTGATCATTTCTGTTGGAGACTTTTTATGTTCAATAATTACAGTTATTATTCAGCTTCTATGATACAATGAAAATATTATGTATCAGAGCCTAGCAAATAGACATTTAATTTGAGAAAAATGAAAACATCAGCTTCTCCAAACTCTGAAAAGACAAGGTCTCCAGGTCGGTACTGTCAGGTAAACAGGTTTGTAAAGGTTTCTGCATTAATGGGAAGAAAGCGTTTGTGAAGGCTTTCAGCTGAAAATATCATTTCCCTGAGATGGTGAGGAATAAAGCATAACTTCAGTCATTTCTAAAGGGCCATTATCTATCGACTTCTTTAAAGCCTCTAGCAGAGGGACAGAATTCAGAGACACGGATTCCTTTCAAACGCTCTGACAAGTAGGAAGTACTAGAGTGAAGAATTAGCAGCTGCTCTCAAAATGCTCTGGGCCTCCTCCATTCACCAGGAAACAATCTCTGACCTTCAGAGCTATTTTTCTTGCATCTTCCTGTTTCCCTCAACTTCCAGGCTCAGATAAAAAACCTGAAGATAGGTCTCTCAAACTTTGTCTGAGCCTAACTCCTGAGACAGGTAATTAGAATGTGTGAGATACACTGCATATCAAAGGAAAACACTTGTGTCTGTAAAAAATACAGATGCTGCTTTGATAAAAGTACTCCACATAGAAGGGAATTAGATTTTTGTGGTTTGCACTCAGTAAACATTAGCTGCTATTTTTGTTTTAATTGAAAGATATTAAATTAAATCCTCTAACACATTTTTCTCTTTCTTTGAAATATCATTATTTCTATTAATTCATCTTGTCTTGGAAGTACCTGGGCTTTCAATAGGATGTATTAGAAAGAATGCAGGAATATGAGTTTTGACCCCAAACTGTTCAAAAACAAATTAAAAGTATTTTGCTGAATTCCTCACATTTTGTGGGCTTTGATTTTTCTAATATAAACCTGGCTTATTAAGTCTCCAATAGACCATTAACTCCTAGAAACATGGGCTGCATCTCAAGGATTTTTATCTCACACCATATTGTAATAAATGTTTAATTACAAGACATTGTTCTGCATGCTTCACACCTTTCATAAGTTGAAATCCAATTAAACAATCAAATAGAATAATATACATCATAGAAATAACTGGTGCTTTGAAATATTCAAGAATCCAATTCTGAGTCTGGCATACTAACTTTTTAGGGACCAATATTTCATGCCCCTCCCTTTGTGAAATCATTTCCATTTTGGCAAAACCTTTGTTCCACTGATTCCCTTTTTATTAGCATAAGCAATTCTATGGGTTTACAACTCGGCGCTGAAACTCACCTGCAGTGGACAACAACAGGCCCTACTGCGTGGCGCTTGGCATGCGAGGCCTTTCTCACAAAGGTTAGCACTGGCAGCGAGTACTCAGGCACTCCCATGTCAGGCCACTGAGTGTAGTGGTACTGGGTAACCACACGCCCACTGGGTCTTCCTTTCTGGGAACCCTAAAAGATACCAGACAGCTAATCAGCTAATTACAGGAACACACACAAATGGGATCCTTAAACATCAACTTAGGATTCAGAGCTTGATGCTGGTGGTTCATAACAAAGCTCAAAAAGGTACATTGTCATTTGTGATGGTTAATTTCATATATCAGCTTGGTTAGGCAATGCTGGTCACTAGCTTGGTCAAACCAGTCACACCAAATGTTACCGTCAAGGCATTTTTTTAACATATGATTGACATCTAAACCAGTAAGACTTCCAGTAAAGTGGATGAGGCTCGGTAATATCAGTTGAAGAACTCAAGAGCAAACACTGAGGTTTCCTGAAAAAAGAAGGTATTCTCAGGACTGCAATGTAGAAATCTTGCCTGAATTTCTAGCTTGGAATCAATTCTTTAAAGAAAAAAAAAAAAAACTTCTCTCTCTAAAAAAAAATATATGTTTATATAAAGAAGCATACATATATATGTTTCTCTAAGGAACCCTGACTTTTAACTTGCTCTTTTTCTTTTCCTCCTTCTTCTCAATTTCCACTATTTTAGTTGGATGTGCAGTTATCATATGGCACAAGGACTGTTCGTGTTTCACTGAAACTATTGGCACTACAAAGAATGTGCCAAAGCCACATCTGAGATTAAGAGGTTTGGAAGACATCTTTGGGATTGAGCTGTAGCTGTGATAAGAACAGTGTTCTTTTCTTTTTTGACTGTGCTGGGTCTTCTTGGTGGTGCACGGGCTTCGCATCGTGGTGGCTTCTCTTGTGCAGCATGCACCCCAGGCTCATGGGCTCCGTGGCTGCAGTGCCCCACAACACTGTAGGATCTCAGTTCCCTGGCCAGGGTTCCTACCTACATCCGTTGTATTAGAAGATGGATTCTTAACCACTGGACCACCAGGGAAGTCTCAATTAAGAACTCTCAGTGCCTTTACTTACATGTATTTTTACTCTGTTTTGGTTATACCACTTGTTCCCTTTAAAAAGGACCGAGATGTATAATTCAATTGATGGTATCCATCATGCATGGACTCACCTTTTTGATCTTTGTGTTTCTTAGAGTAAAATTCCTCACAGTATAATAAGCAAGCACTTGAATACTCTTTTGAGTGACCAGAAAGTTCCCATACTCTTCACTCCCATCCACAGGCCAGTACTGGTCACACTTTCTCTGTGAAAGATAAAGTAAAAATGCTATTTTCATATTGCAAATGCTTAGTGTAAGTCACCCCTGAAATCAGTAAAGATCTGATACCATGACACCCTTATTCTTCTAAACAATTTCTTTCCTTTCTCAGTGACTGTGAGTTAGTTGTAGAGAAGAGAAAGGAGAGAGCTACGGGGCTGAAAGACCTGAGATGATGGATCCAAATTCCTCCCCCTTTAGGATGAGAAAAGTGAGGCCAGATGTCCTGAGTCACTGTGAAGCCAGGACTAGAATCCAGCTCCTGTGAATTAAAATTTACTTCATTCTGCATAGCTTTTCAATGAACCTCATTTGCTTTTTCTCACGGAATGAAGAATGCATTTAAATAACCTATAGCTTAATATGTAGTGAAGATTTTAACCTCTGTTTCCCTTTATTTTTATTTATTTATTTAAAATGTATTTATTCTTCATCGGAGGATAACTGTTTAAAATATTTTTGTTGGTTTCTGCCATACATCAATGTGAGTCAGCCATAGGCATACACATGTCCCCTCCCTTTTGAACCTCCCTCCCACCTCCCACCCCATCCCACCCTCCTAGGTAATCACAGAGCACCCAGTTGAGCTCCCTGCATGATACAGCAAATTCCCACTGGCTGTCAATTTTACATATGGTAATGTATATGTTTCAATGCTACCATTTCTCTTTAACTGTTTTATCAACTAGAAAGAAATCCTGATAAGCTTTCCTAACTTTTGCTGCTTCCTAATGCTGACTCTATCACAAGCAACTTAAAGCACTTCCAATCACTATCTTGGGAGGGCATAAGAGATAACCTACATACCCTTCCTTTCTCCACAAGGTTCGTTATCATGACAATAACTTCCACATTATGCTCCCATATCATTCTCCAGAAATCTTCGGCTGTGGACTTCAGTGGGCCTTGGGCAGCAATGTAAGCTTTTGGTCTGTTGTAGCCCTGAAGAGACAAATGACAAATGTTTCTCACCAACACATTTGTATGCCATTTTCACCTGTTCAGTTTCTAAGATTAGCACAGTTTCGCTATCAAAGAAAACCATAAAAAAAAAAATACTTCAAAGCCAGAAAAATGTACAAGCACAGCAAAGACAACAATTCTTCTTTAACTATGATATATACATATATAGTCTTTGCATCAACACAACCATTGTTCTCTGCACCTCCAGTCTTAGTGTATTTAATCCAAGTCTGTTTACTGTGCTTACTATCTGGTCCTTAACTGTGCAGCTTTGAAATGTGTTTGAGATGTTAGGGCTCAGTTGTCTGTAACCAGGAAACCTTTGGTGTTTTCTCCTTATGACAGACCTGAGCAATGCTAATCATTTACAGCTATCGTCACTTATTACCTGCTGTTGGCCAAGTTTACAAACATTAACCCTAATCCATAATTTACATGCAAAATGGAAGAATCATTCTTGATTTGGGGATAAGCAAACTGAAGCTCAGAAGAGTTAAGTGGCTTTCCAAGCTTTCAGTTAGCCAATGGCAGAGCTGCAATTCAGAGCCAGTTCCAACTCCAAAGCCCATATTCAGTCTGACGCACACTTTCACAGACATGGAAGCCTGAAGTGACTGCCTAAAACAAACCCACTGGATACTTATATTTGGTGCTCACTTCTTTGAATTAGGGAGCTTCCCTGGTGGGTCAGATGGTAAAAGGGTCTGCTTGCAACTCGGGAGACCCAGGTTCGATCCCTGGGTAGGGAAGATTCCCTGGAAAAGGAAATGGCAACCCACTCCAGTACTCTAGACTGGAAAATTCCATGGATGGAGGGGCCTCATAGGCTACAGTTCATGGGGTCAAGAAGAGTCGGAATCGACTGAACAACTTCACTTTCACTTTCTTTCTTTGAATTAACTTTCTTTCTTTGAATTCACCTGAAGGCAGCTAGTCTGTAAGGTCAGTGTCAGGAAAATAACCGAGTTCCACTGGCATTCAACTGACCACCGGGAAACAGCAGGAAGGGAGTCAGTGATCTACAGCCCCTGGAGATTGCCAGTAAGTTTCACAAAGCTGGGTATCCTGATACATGCCCAAGGTTATAAAGGCTGGTTACTGGTTTAGTAATCACGTGTTTGCCTTTTAGCCAATTCTTCTGTGGGAACTTTGCAGTCAAAATTTATTGATCATCTGCTATCTACATAGTTTTGCACTAGGAACCATGGGATGGAAAAGGCAAACAAGCATTGATCCTACACATTTTATTTAAGGAGTTACAAACTTATCAGAATACATACATCCTACCTTGAATGTACATTCTCAGCCCAAATTCCCTCTCTCACCTAGGAAATAAACAGAGCTTGACTGCCATTCAATCTGAAAACCTTTAGCCATGGGATCTCTTACTGCTGATTTGTATTTTTTATTATCTTTCACATAATATATGTTAAGCACTATTATATGTACAATACTCTGGTATAATATATTCACAATCTAATATAATTTTCATAAATTTCATTTTAAACATGCTTACATCAACATAATTGGCATTGATGTAATCAGTCAGTTTGCCATCCTTCTCAGCAAGTTGTGTGAGTTTAACCCTACTATGATCATCTGTAATAAAAAAAGAAAATATTTCACTATATCATGAACTGCTTTTCAGCATAAAGGTCATTTACATTTACATGATCATATATCAAATACAATTAAAACCAGTGCAAACATCATTTACTTTAGTTGGCTTTTGGAAGATACAGAAGATACAAAGATGACAAAAATATAGATAAATATAGATGACAACAAAAACCATTTCTTTCAGGGAAGGTTTCCAATGTAGAGGTGGGAATGGACATATACACAAAGAAGAATGTTTGGGTGTCAAGAGAGAAGTGCAGAGTCCCAGGGGAACACTGGTTTGGGATGATAATAAACCTTTTCATAGAGGTTGATTCCTAAAGTTGGCATTTTAGATGGGCTTCTAAAGGTAGATACTGGGGCTGTGAACACTGCAGAGCCAGTGAAGGGGAGAGAACAAGCTGAGGAAGGATGAGCATGCATGCTTTAAAAAGGAGGCTGACAGAGTAAAAGGAAGTAGAGAAGGAAGCAGACGGGCTCCAGGGAGTTTCTGTGAATAGTTACAGCAGGCAGCTCTTTCAAGGGAAGACCTCAAAGAGGAACTACTGCAAAGGGAGGCAGGAGAACAACAGGCCAAGAATGAAGGGCATGGATCCTGCACTGTCAGTGAAGAGGGCATGAAGACCATGGTAATTTATACATAGTTCAGTTCAGTTCAGTTCAGTTCAGTCACTCAGGCGTGTCCGACTCTCTGTGACCCCATGAATTGCAGCATGCCAGGCCTCCCTGTCTACCACCAACTCCTGGAGATTACCTAAACTCATGTCCATTGAGTTGGTGATACCATCCAACCATCTCATCCTCTGTTGTCCCCTTCTCCTCCTGCCCTCAGAATCAGGGTCTTTTCCAATGAGTCAGCTCTTCCCATCAGGTGACCAAAGTATTGTAGTTTCAGCTTCAACATCAGTCCTTCCGATGAATAACCAGGACTGACCTCCTTTAGGATGGACTGGTTGGATGTCCTTGCAGTCCAAGGGACTCTCAAGAGTCTTCTCCAACACCACAGTTCAAAAGCATCAGTTCTTCAGCACTCAGCTTTCTTTATAGTCCAACTCTCACATCCATACATGACTACTGGAAAAACCACAGCCTTGACTAGACGGACCTTTGTTGGAAAAGAAATGTCTCTGCTTTTCAGTATGCTATCTAGGTTGGTCATAGCTTTCCTTCCAAGGAGTAAGTGTCTTTTAATTTCATGGCTGCAGTCAGCATCTGCAGTGATTTTGGGGCCCCCCCAAAATAAAGTCAGCCACTGTTTCCACTGTTTCCCCATCTGTCTGCCATGAAGTGATGGGACTGGATGCCATGATCTTAGTTTTCTGAATGTTGAGCTGTAAGCCAACTTCTTCACTGCCCTCTTTCACTTTCATCAAGAGGCTCTTTAGTTCTTCTTCACTTTCTGCCATAAGGGTGGTGTCATCTGCATATCTGAGGTTATTGATATTTCTCCCAGCAATCTTGATTCCAGCTTGTGCTTCCTCCAGCCCAGCATTTCTCATAGTTATACACAGTGCATGGCCATAATTAAAAGTGTTGAAATGAGGAGTTCTGAAATAACTTCAGTTCTACAGAGAAACTATATTTGGAGGAACTGCTTAATAAGAAATCAAAACATCACTAGAAGGACACTTGATGGTTTCCCTGGGCAGACTAGTTTTTTCAAGGATGAAGAAATGAATACAGACCAAATGAGATATTCTGGAATAGTAATACTTTGGTGATTTTGGCAGCTCACAAAGATGCAGGAAATGTATACAGAAATAGATGTGTGGCCATGGAAAGATGGCTTCAGTGCCATGCTGACCTATTTTTGTATTTTGGTGCTGAAGGGTCTTACTGGGTAAACTTTCTGGTTTTTTCTTCATCTGTAAAGTAGAAATGTTATTACCTATCTTGCCAGGTTCTTTCAGGGATGAAATGAAATAACAGATTTATTTATTTAATTCACTTAAAATATTTCTAAAATTAATTTTTATTGGAGTATGATTTACTGGAGTTGATTTACAGTGTTTTGTTAGTTTCTGCTATATAGCAAAGTGAGTCAGTTGAAATAACAGATTTATAGTGCCAGGCATATAGTAGGTGTTCAACAAATGTTAATCTCCATCCTCTTCTTAATTACTGGTAGGGATTTTCTATTTGGGTTTCCCTGGGGCTCAGTGGTAAAGAATCTGCCTGCAATGAAGAAGCCATAGGCTCTATCCCTGGGTTGAGAAGATCTCCTGGAGGAGGGTATGGCAACCCACTCCAGTATTCTTGCCTGGAGAATTCCATGGACAGAGGAGCCTGGTGGATGAAAGTCCATAGGGCCGCAAAGCGTCGGGCACAACTGAAGCGACTTAGCATGCACCCATGCATTTTCTATTTAGCTTGTAGAGGGAATGGTCTAACAACCACTTCACTCTAAGAAGCAATTGAATACAACTGAGCTTTTACATGTAGTAAGACAGTTGCTTCCACTGAGGAGGCCACACATGAAAGCAGAATCTTCTATCAAAGTTGAAAAATTGGTGTAAACCTTGTAGGGAAAAAACCAACATCTATGCAAACTACTTAGCAGTGTGATCATAAAAGTTTCCACTCCAGAAACTAGAATGGAACCACAATTTAAACAACCATGCTGTAATACCATGTTCACACAAATCTAGGAAGACTTACTGAATATATAAGAAAGGAAGTAAGTTGACGTTTTGGGGAAGAATGGAGATGGATTTCAAGAGATGAGGGGGATATAAAGGAAAATAAAAGGGAACCGATGCAAACAAGATATGCTGTAAGAAGATGGAAGAAACATGATAATTTCATAGGAAAATAAGTAGGTAAACTTGCCCTAAAGAAAAGAGCCACACAGCTATTCATGGAGGAGAAAAAGACAATAAAAGGAGAGAAAAAATAAAAAGAAAGAATCCAACTAACCTTTTATCAGCCCCCAGGGAGAATGGCAAGAGAGGAACAGAAATGTTGGGGAAAACAAAAAGAGTCTAAAGAAAATCCCTTTTGGTTAGTAAATTCACATAAAGTAGGGGGATCTCAAGTGAAAATAGAACTACGGAATACAAACAATGACAGAAAACATAAGAACAAATTTACAGGCTATGAGGTCTGAAGAAAGGACTGGATTAAAACAAGAGTTTATTTTGTTCAAAAGAAACAGATGTCATTAATTGCAAAATATATTTAAGCTGGAGTAGTTAAACAATATGTATTATCTAACACAAGTCTCATGTCCTGATACAAAGGTCCTAAAACAGCTTCACTGGGGTTCGCTGTCAGAGAATTTCATGACACTGAATTAAAATCACTGTAATGATAAGGTCAGAGTTGAGTGAAGGATATACTTACAGGCAACAATATTTATGTATCGGTTCTTGTGCTTATTGTCGGGGTGATTGGAGCTGTCTGCTGTGATACCTAAATCAACAGTACAGCTCTGCACCTCCTGTAAAGAAATTGCATGGGTAACATTTTAATACACATCCTTTCAAACAAAGTGCCTTAAAATACACTAAGGAAGACAACAAACAAAACAATCTATCAAAAAAATTTTATACATGTTACATCAACTATTTCTTGGCTATAAGAAAATGCAGTGAAATAATGCCTTACCTGGTAAAACTCTTTCAGTGTCTAATGAGGGAATGAATGCCAAAAAAGTAAAGAAATCAAATTCCACAGCACACGACAAATGAGAAAAAAAAGTGTTCATATTAGGTTTACAATGGAAAACCATGATCATGCAATAAATACATTTGTCAAATACTAACACAACAGAATGTTTCAAACAGTTGCATGCAAATCAAAATTTCTAACAGTTCGGAACCTTAAAATCACGTAAAAGGAAAAAATAACACTTTCAAAAGGGGACAGTGGTATAATAATATGATGAATTTTTAAAATGTTGATGAGAGAAACCACATATTTGATGACACATTTTGACATATGAGTCAGATTTGCTAATGTTCAAATATAATTGTATTTGATCATGATAGAATTAATTGAAACTGAATTAGTGATACTTTTTTTGTTGTTGATTTTGAGTAATTTTAAGACTAAACTGTCCTTAATTAGGTGGTTTGTAACAGATTTAGAGTTGTCAACACATTAGACATCTCCTAAAGTTTTTAATCATATATATTATGTCTTTTGAAATAAAATTTAAATAGTATAACTTTCTACATACTTAATTAGTAAACTTCTTATAATTAAAATAAAACCTCAATGAGTTGAGAAAAATTATTTCTGCCATTTCGCTTTTAAACAGAATTAAAATCCTTCTCAGGGATGTCTTCTATCTAAATGTATTAGTTTGGAATTTTCAATTATTTAGTACATATTAAGATAATAACATGAAAGCCTTATAATTTTTGAGAAAATATACAATCTAAATATAAATTTGATTCATTGACAAAATGGCTCAGCCCTTTACTAAATAAGCATTCCAAGGCCTCTTTTGCAGCAAGTCATTCTGACTCTAGATTTAAAAACAATTTAATATATGGCCCATTTAAAAGGTATAGAATTATTAATTATTAAGCTAATTATTAAGTTAATAAAAAGCTTTCTTCAATCAGTGAATTAAGAACAACGGAATTAAGAATACACTTTTTGAGTAAAAGTGTAAGGTTATTTTATGAATTTAATCATCATGAACTGCCTAATACTATTTAAAAATATTTATGATTTTATAATTATGAAAACTGTGTATCTACTTTTGTATATATGCTATCAGCAACTTTTACAATAAATTCTCTATTATTCCTTATGGTTTTTTAACGTCTGGAAAGTTAGACCCAACCTTAACATATTCTCCTTTTTGCAACTGGATTTTGTTTGATCGATGCCTGATAGTTTCTGTAAATTCATACTGCACCACCTAGTAACCTCTGTTATGATACAATAAAATAATTTGATGTTTTAAAAATATAATTCTTCATATTATTCCATTTTATTTAGTAGTCACCTCACAGCACTTTCTTATTCAATATAGCTATGACTTAGATTCTTTTAAGATTAAATTAGCTGGCTTCTACTGTTTTTAATTTAGTGAAAACATATATTTCATTTATTTTTTCTTTGGTTTNAGATTCTTTTAAGATTAAATTAGCTGGCTTCTACTGTTTTTAATTTAGTGAAAACATATATTTCATTTATTTTTTCTTTGGTTTTTTAAAGCTTTCTAATCTCTGGCATTTTCCTTCCATAACTATGCTCTTGGGGATCTGATTCATGGGAAGAAGTTGTGAGGTGTATTAGAACTGTGGTATAGCCTCTGATCAGGGTAGATTTTGAAGGGCTTCAAAGAAGGAGGTCAATTGAGTATTTGGAGAGGCTGCAGTTGGGCTGGGAGCCCCTGGTTTCTAGAATGGAAAGGACAGGCGTGTTAGATTTCAATTCCAGCCCTGCTATTTGCTTGAATGCTCATTTGTGACTCCTTGTGACCCGATGGACTGCAGCCTGCTAGTCTCCTTTGCCCATGGGATTTCCCAGCCAAGAATACTGGAATGGATTGCCATTTCTTTCTCTAGGGTATCTTCCTGACTCACAGATAAACCTATATTTTCTGCATCTCCCTTTTTTTTTTTTTTTTTTTTTTGCCTTTTCATACTGTTCATGGGATTCTTAAGGCAAAAAGATAGGACACTGAAAGATGAACTTCCCAGGTCAGTAGGTGCCCAATATGCTACTGGAGATCAGTGGAGAAATAACTCCAGAAAGAATGAAGGGATGGAGCCAAAGCAAAAACAACACCCAGCTGTGGATGTGACTGGTGATGGAAGTAAGGTCTGATTCTGTAAAGAGCAATACTGCATAGGAACCTGGAATGTTAGGTCCATGAATCAAGGCAAATTCGAAGTGGTCAAACAGGAGATAGCAAGAATGAACATCAACATTCTAGGAATCAGTGAACTAAAATGGACTAGAATAGGTGAGTTTAACTCAGATGACCATTGTATCTACTACTGTGAGCAAGATTCACTTAGAAGAAATGGAGTAGCCATCATAGCCAACAAAAGAGTCCGATATGCAGTACTTGGATGAAATCTCAAAAATGACAGAATGATCTCTGTTTGCTTCCAAGGAAAACCATTCAGTATCACAGTAATCCAAGTCTATGCCCCCAACCAGTAATGCTGAAGAAGCAGAAGAGTTCTATGAAGACCTACAAGACCTTTTAGAACTAGCACCCAAAAAAGATGTTCTTTTCATTATAGGGGACTGGAATGCAAAAAGTAGAGAGTCAAGAAACACCTGGAGTAACAGGCAAATTTGGCCATGGAATACAGAATGAAGCAGGGCAAAGGCTAATAGAATTTTGCCAAGAGAATGCACTGGTCATAGCAAACACCCTCTTCCAACAACACAAGAGAAGACTCTACACATGGATATCAACAGATGGTCAACACCGAAATCAGATTGATTATATTCTTTGCAGCCAAAGATGGAGAAGCTCTATGCAGTCAGCAAAAACAAGACCGGGAGCTGACTGTGGCTCAGATCATGAACTCCTTATTGCCAAATTCAGACTTAAATGGAAGAAAGTGGGGAAAACCACTAGATCATTCAGGTATGACCTAAATCAAATCCCTTATGATTATACAGTGGAAGTGAGAAATAGATTTAAGGGACTAGATCTGATAGACAGAGTGCCTGATAAACTATGGACAGAGGTTTATAACACTGTACAGGAGACAGTGATCAAGACCATTCCTAAGAAAAAGAAATGCAAAAAGGCAAAATGGCTGTCTGGGGAGGCCTTACAAATTAGCTGTGAAAACAAGAGAAGTGAAAAGCAAAGGAGAAAAGGAAAGGTATAAGCATCTGAATGTAGAGTTCCAAAGAATAGCAAGGAGAGATAAGAAAGCCTTCCTCAGTGATCAGTGCAAAGAAATAGAGGAAAACAATAGAATGGGAAAGACTAGAGATCCCTTCAAGAAAATCAGAGATACCAGGGAACATTTCATACAAAGATGGGCTCAATAAAGGACAGAAATGGTATGGACCTAACAGAAGCAGAAGATATTAAGAAGAGGTGGCAAGAATACACAGAAGAACTATACAAAAAAGATCTTCATGACCAAGATAATCACAATGGTGTGATCACTCACCTGGAGCCAGACATCCTGGAATGTGAAGACAAGCAGGCTTTAGAAAGCATCACTACGAACAAAGCTAGTAGAGGTGATAGAATTCCAGTTGAGCTGTTTCAAATTCTAAAAGATGATGCTGTGACAGTGTTGCACTCAATATGCAAGCAAATTTGGAAAACTCAGCAGTGGCCAGGACTGGAAAAGGTCAGTTTTCATTCCAATCCCTAAGAAAGGCAATGCCAAAGAACGTTCAAACTACTGCACAATTGCACTCATCTCACATACTAGTACAGAGAAGGCAATGGCAACCCACTCCAGTACTTTTGCCTGGAGAATCCCATGGACGGAGGAGCCTGGTAGGCTGCCGTCTATGGGGTCACACAGAGTCGGACACAACTGATTTGACTTAGCAGCAGCACACGCTAGTAAAGAAATGCTCAAAATTCTCCAAGCCAGGCTTCAGCAATATGTGAATTGTGAAGTTCCAGATGTTCAAGCTGGTTTTAGAAAAGGCAGAGGAACCAGAGATCAAATTGCCAACATCTGCTGTATCATTGAAAAAGCAAGAGAGTTCCAGAAAAACATCTATTTCTGCTTTATTGACGATTTCAAAACCTTTGACTGTGTGGATCACAATAAACTGTGGAAAATTCTGAAAGAGAGGGGAATACCAGACTACCTGACCTGCCTCTTTAGAAACCTATATGCAGGTCAGGAAGCAACAGTTAGAACTGGACATAGAACAACAGACTGGTTTCAAATAGGAAAAGGAGTATATCAAGGCTGTATATTGTCACCCTGCTTATTTAACTTCTATGCAGAGTACATCATGGGAAATGCTGGGCTGGAGGAAGCACAAGCTGGAATCAAGATTGCTGGGAGAAATATCAATAACCTCAGATATGCAGATGACGCTACCCTTATGGCAGAAAGTGAAGAAGAACTCAAGACCCTCTTGATGAAAGTGAAAGAGGGCAGTGAAAAAGTTGGCTTACAGCTCAACATTCAGAAAACAAAGATCATGGCATCTGCTCCCATCACTTAATGGCAAAAGATAGGGAAACGGTGGAAACAGTGGCTGTCTTTATTTTCGGGGGCTCCAAAATCACAGCAGATGGTGACTGCAGCCATGAAATTAAAAGACGTTTACTCCTTGAGAGGAAAGTTATGACCAACCTAGACAGCATAATAAAAAGCAGAGACATTACTTTGTCAACAAAGGTCTGTCTAGTCAAGGCTATAGTTTTTCCAGTAGTCATGTATGGATGTGAGAGTTGGACTATGAAGAAAGCTGAGCGCCGAAGAATTGATGCTTTTGAACTGTGGTGTTGGAGAAGACTCTTGAGAGTCCCTTGGACTGCAAGGAGATCCAGCTAGTCCATGCTAAAGATCAGTCCTGGGTGTTCACTGGAAGGACTGATGTTGAAGCTGAGACTCCAATTCTTTGGCCACCTGATATGAAGAGGTAACTCATCTGAAAAGACCCTGATGCTGGGAAAGATTGAGGGCCCGAGGAGAAGGGGACGACAGAGGATGAGATCGTTGGATGGCATCACTGACTCTATGGACGTGAGTTTGAGTAAACTGCAGGAGTTGGTGATGGACAGGGAGGCCTGGCATGCTGCAGTTCGTGGAGTGGCAAAGAGTTGGACAGGACTGAGCGACTGAACTGAACTTCCTGCATCTCCTGCTTGGCAGGCAGATTCTTTACCGCTGAGCCACCTGGGAAGCCCCACCCTGCTATGTATTAAGATAAGATACTTGAGATAGGGAGATTATACTGTATTATCAAGGTGAGCTCCAAATGCCTTCAATCCTAAATCCTCATAAGAGTGAGGCAGATGGAGATTACACATTCCTAGGTGCTAAGTTCATTCAGTTGTGTCCAACTCTTTGCAACCCTATGGATTGTAGTCCTCCAGGCTCCTCTATCCATGGGATTCTCCTGGTAAGGATAATGGAGTGGGTTGCCATTTCCTTCTCCAGAGGATCTTCACAACGTCTCTTAGACTGGTTCTTTACTACTAGCACCACCTTGGAAGCCCATTCTGTTTATTAGTTGTTAATTAACTTTTGTTGAAGTTGCTTTCATCAATATGATTAGAAATAAAAACAAGTAACTTCCAGAATTGGGTGAAGGTTGACTGTAGATGCATGTAGTACAATGACTGGTATGTAGGGAGTGCTCAACGAAGGTGACTTTATGCTGTGGTTCTTACTGTTAACTGTTGGCTGAGGGGACACTATTTTGAAAAATCTTCTTAATTGATAATTCAGTGGGCCATGATAAATTTGCAGTAAGTTTCCCTCTAAGAGTGTTTTACAGAATACTACTGGAAAAATTTTCAGTGATTGTAAAGTTCCAATGTTTTTTAGAAATGCATATTTTCTTGAGAAGACGGGACTTTACCTTGGATAATATTTATTATGCCTTGTATAATAAGTGTTTTTGCATTTACACTGTTGTAATCCTTACAGGTAGGAGTTTGTATGTACTTTGGCTGAAAATTATGAAATTTACTTGTTTATGATAATCTATATAGNNATTCGGATTAAAAAAAGAATACTATAGTTCTGATTTTATGGGAATTAACTATGGTTTTGTTTTTTCCACTAGTACAACTGAATTTTAAAATGGAAAACCAATTTGCTAAATTATATGATAACTATCACACATATCCTAAACACATAATTTCACTAGAATGGAAATGGTTTCAATTCAAGAAATAGCCTATTGGTGAATTTCAAAAAATTACTATTTTCCATACTGTTTAAAAGAGACATATTAAAATCATACCTCAAATTCTTCAGTAAACCCACTACTTGCATGTAAGTCTGCAACATGCTTTGGAAAGTGCTTTATTGGAATTGCTCCAACATCATCTAAGTGAATAAAAAAAATTAAGTTGGAAAGGATAACTCAACAGAAATAAATGTTCCTCTCATTTGTGGGGATTTATAAAGAGCTTTCTTCTAAAACAACTTCAAAATTCAATTATTCGTATAATCTCAGCTGAATCTATGTTCAGAGAAACAATAAACAACAATTATCAATTGTCCCTACATTTACTATTAATCATAACCTGCATTTTACTGATTTTGATCAGGAATCTTTTCCTTTCATACATTAAAGAGAAAATAATTAATTTTCAATGTTAAGTTATAAATAACACCCAATGGACTGCATCACTTTATGGATAATTTTCTTTAACATGTGTGGGAGTTGCCTGTCAATTCTGGGGAAAAAATGCAGAAATAATATATTTTCAATTTCACTATGGATTTAACATAATATATAGTGTAATTTCAGTTTTATACAATTGTACAGTTTAGAGTCTCTCCAATAAATTGTCAGATGTTTACATTTGAAAACATTTTTTCTTTTTCTCCCTAAATAATAGAAAACATTTATATGCAGACTATTCATTAAGTATACTGTCAAAAACCTTTGGGACTTTTAATCTGTAAAATTTCAAGAATTCTAACTTGAAAAAATGCTATGTAAACAAAGTCACTGGATCTGTTAATTAATTGTGAAGGGGCCAATTTTTTTTACCTGTTTCTGTTTTTTCTCTTTTTTCCCCCCTGGAAAGGCTTTCTTAGATTAAACATATTACTAGTTCACAGTGTGCAACTTCACAAGTGATATCTCTGACAAGGAAACATCAAACACATTTCACTAGAAACAGTTATTTACATCAACAGATGTTCAGCATCTAGGCCATTTAATATTTTTAAGCTTCAGTTACCAAGAATTTGTTGATTTAAAAAAAAATTAGAATCCATCTGTTCTCTTTCAGATAAGTGTACCTGAATACTAAAATTGAATTAGCGAGTTAAACTTAAGAAACACTAGACAAAGGTGTAATTCCACCTTCACACCTACAGAAGTATCTTGCCTGGAAGTAGCTTTTATAATTAGATAAGAAAACAGAAATAACTTGTCACATCTAAATCATTAGTCCTAAGCTCTGCCAAACCCATGGATATTCCTCAGCAGAGCTAACCTCTTTCCATGAGTAAACTGATTACTTCTCATTTGCTATAAGGTCTTCCAGTAATTTCGTTTATGAATTGGTCTGCAAGTAGGTAAGACTAGCTTATCTTTTTATTTTCCAGTTTCACATGAACGTATGCATATGTTGGGGGTGCTCAAGAGTGCATCTTTAAGAGCTGGGCAGATGAAAGGAGGAGATGCCCTCAATCACCATTCTTCTGAGAAATAGGACAGGGGGTTCTGGATTTCCTGGACAACCCAATTTTGGATTACTTTATTTATTAATAATAAACTGTGTTGGACTTTAGATAATGTTAGAGTTAATTTGCTTACCCATGCTGACAGGGTATGTAGGAGAGGTATGTTTGACAGTGAAGGGAACTAAACCCAACAGATAACTGAGAGCAACTGGTCTCAAAAATTCTAAGTATGTTAATGAGAAATGGTTCTCTACTAAAAGAAATGACAGAATTTTAATATAAACTGGAAAAGCCAATAAAACAGTGGTGGTTAAAGACACAAAGTTGATAAAAGAGGTGAAAGAGCAAAACAGGTCTAACTCCTATGTCTGTTGAAAATTGCAATGAAAATGCTTCTGTTTTATTTTTCTGTTTTTTAAATCACATGAGACTTCAGAAGAGAACATCCTGTAGAATGTGCACCTCAAGCAGTAACATATGGAGTCTCAGCTAATTTAAAAAGAGACTTCTGTACAAAGACATGGAGAGGAACGTTTTCTTTTGCTTTCCCTGGTCTCCTTGTCCTTGTATCATCCTCTGTCCTCCTGTTCTTCCTTAATTTGCACATTTCTAGACAACTTTTTGTTGTTATAACTTTTCATCCTGAAACGTTATAAAATATTAATTCAACAAGTGTCTGCGACCTTAGTGACAATGTGATTTCCAGAGTCAGTGAGAGTCTTAAAGTGACTCCTGTTAATTCTTGAATATTGTTAACTAGGTAAGTTCTGATAAAGCAGTTGATGCTTTTCCAGGTGTTCAATGGTCTGACATTTCTACTTAAAATATTTCTGGCAACCACACTTTCTTTGTGCTCATGTTTCTCTTCTACCCTCACCATTATATAGTTTCTTTATTTTCCCCTAATGTAGTTAAGAAAGCTTTTCTCACATTCACTCAGATAATCAGAAAGAAATCAAAGTTTATTCTTATTTTTGTGGTTTTTGTCCTGTCCATCCTTACTGCATTGATTTAGTCTGACTTTTGGTGTTTAGATATCCACTAAAGTAACTGAAATGACTGAAAGTCAGCATTATTCCTTACTAATATATTATTGCTATAAATATTTTGTTCTTTAACATACAACATCTGAACAACTATAAATTATTTTGTCACATCACCTGTATGGTTAAGAATGTTCAAAATTAACAAGTTAAAAACCTGAATGCCTGATACATAATATTTTAGGCAACACAGACATTTACTAATCTACATTATAGCATTTGCAAAGTACTTCAATAAGGACAAACCTTCCAACATCATGCTTTTCATTTAACATCTACCAGCTACTCAGGGTCACACTTTAAGCTATTACCTGAAATTGGAAAGATAGGTGTTGGAGGTGTGGATATTACTCGAGGGGACGTACTGTCCTCTAAATAAAAATGTGCAGTCTGGAAACATTTCCTGGAAAGAAAAGAAGGCAATTTATACTACTAGCTGGAATGGACAAGAAGACAATTTCTGAGATGCTTAAAAATTATGACAGAAATCTTCAGAATTAAAAAAAAACATAAGTGGAAATCTATCACCTACTTTTACAAAACACAGGTATTAAAGAATTTTACAGCCTCCAAATTTATCTCAGTTTTACCTGTACCAGATGCAGAAGAGCGAGCAGGTATCAGACATGCTACAAGCAAAAGTAACACTTGAAGTTGCAGTTGGTGCCAAGGAGTAGGATACCTCAATACCCTACTTACTCTTCTACTGTTGCTGTATACCAGGATGTCCTGCCACTTTGGACAGAATCAGAGTGGAAAAGATAGTCTATCCAAAGCTATTTTTCACTCAATATTTAAAGGACCATGCCATTCTGAGGCTATTCAGCTGCTAGCAGAAAGCAGCAAGGAATGACCAGGTAGAAGCTAATTTCCACTATGGTAACATTTTGATGAAAAAAGACAGCTTTATATTACAAGTGTGACAATGTCATAATGACAAAATGAAGTGAAGAAATAATGAGCATGTAACCAAAAACAGGGGTGATTTTCTCTCCAACAGATGCTAGCCTTGATGAGGGTTTTGAGAATGAATATATTTGGAATCAACCACAACTGTGACCTATAAGGTCACCTGAATCTATTTTCATTTAGATAATAAGAGTAACATCTGGTATGAGCTCATGCAAACCATTGAGAAGACCAAAGAACCAACTGCTGCTGTAAACTAATGCAAACTATCGTTAATTAAAAAATGTAGATAATTAAAACTGCTAATGACACTCTGATGTAGGTCATTTAATTTATTTGAAGCATTACTCATGAGTGGTTAAGTTTAAATGGAAAGATCTGTTTGAGTGAAAATGCCAATGTCATTTTTCATTTGAAAAATCCAAGCAACAAGGTATTTATCCTAATGAACTAACATTTGTTCTTATATGACACACTTCAATTGTGATATTTTCTTTCAATAATCAGTTCCCTGCATAAAATTCTTCAGTGGTTTCCCAATGGAATAAGAATGATATTCCATGATTTCATCAAGGGTGGTTAGACCCTCTGTGACCTGGTTCCCCCTCCATACCCCCACCAGTAGTCTCATCTCTTATTACTTCTGCAACCACTAGGCTCTAACCCACTGGTCATCCCTTTCTCCTTCCAAGAAGTCCTGCAATATTATCCCAGGGTCGTGGTTCTTGGTGTTGCCTCTGGCCACTTGCCTCTTTCCCATCATTTACACATTGGCTCAAATGCCACTTTCTCTGAGAGTCCTTCTCCGACCACCTAAGCTATTAATAAAACTATAAGCCCCTCCGGCTAAGTCACTATTTTGCCCCTTTTTTGTTTGCTTTATGGCACTTATCACTCTCTGAAATACTTTATTTATATATTTGTTTATTCATCGTTCATAATTTTAGTTGGTTCTCCCTCACCAGAATTTAAGTCCCCAAAAAGCAAAGATGCATGTGTGTGCTCAGTCATATCTGACTCTTTGCAGCCCTATGGCTTGTGGCCCACCAGGCTCCTCTGTTCATGGAATTTTCCAGGCAAGAATACTGGAGTGGTTTGCCATTTCCTTCTTCAAGGGATCTTACTGACCCAAGGATTGAAGCCATATCTCCTGTGTCTCCTGCACTAGCAAGCAGTTTCTTTACCACTGAGAACATGTGAAGCCCAACAAAAGGCAAGACACTTGGTCTTAAAGTAGTATTAGTCCTCATAATAATGTCTCACATGTTATAGGTGCCCTGGAATATTTGTTCAATGAATTCACTGCCATAGGTATCAATAGTACAAAATTATATAGTTTATTTATAACTCTAATGTCACAAGTTTAAAAACAAATCCAAAGGTAATGATGTGCACAGCAAAAAAAAAAAAAAAAAAAAAAGCTATCTGCTGTGATAGTATAATCATAATCAAACCTGTGAGAGTATAGATAATTGACAGCACACATTAATGTCTTCAACAGAGAAGAGGTGATATAGGAGAAAGACAAGTGCATGTACCATCAACTACAATATGGGGCAAAAAGACCCCAAGCAAGGCTCATATCCTGAAAAGTAGAAAAAGCCTGGCAGAGCAATGAGAAATGGGAAAGAGGAGGGCCACAGGTCTCAAGATAAAGATCCTTTTCTATTGAAAGTTCACATCTGAGCAGAACTGACACCAGTCTGGAGCAGAAACTTCAGGAAAGTGTGGGTCATCTGTGCAACCACAGATGTAGTATCTTCTGCCCCACTGATAGGAAGACACTATCAGATCTTTTAAGATCACAGAATTAAAAATCTCTTTGATTCCTTTAAAATATGGCTTTTCTTTATTTTTCAATGACTCTTAAAGTTGTAAAACATTTACTACCTTTAGGGAGCTAGTACAATATCACAGCTAATACCAGAGTCCTTCCTCCAGCATCTCTGACATATAAAAAGGATTCAGTTTGAATCCTTCCGTCACAAGGAGCTTACTTCTCTATGAATCATCTTTAGCTACTACACATTTCTTACACTAACCCGAAAATCAATCCCTTGTAAGTATCTCCAAATGGTACCCAAAGAGGAGACCCTCCTGTTCCAATGTAACGCCTCTTACTGTTGATATTTTTCTTATATTGAGCCTCAAACCTATCTCCCTTTTACTTTGACATACTGGCCTCAGTTCTGTACCTTACAGATTTTTAGATTGTAGCATCCAAATCTTTAAATACCTAAACCCTACCTATCTGTGGTCCAAAACTTTTTTGACTTTTCTCCTTGAAGTTTATGCCCAATAACAAACATGTTGTAGATCACTGAACATGTCTTGCCTGCTCTAACTCAGTTATTTCTTCTCCCTGCTTTAAACATGGTTCTTCTTCTGACCAAAATGCCTCGGTCACTAATGTGCCATGCAAATATTTCCTTTCAAAAGACAGCTCAGCGGCATCTTCTCTGTGAAACAGCCTCTCATTTCTTAAGCAGATTCTTGCACTCCAGTTTCTGTTTCTATTATAATGAACACAAACGTCCAATCACATTCTTGTTTAAAAAGATTGCTTTGAAAAATATGCTTAATTAATCCAAGAATGACCTTCAATTTATTTTAAATATTTTAATTAATTGGTGGTAAAAGTAATCATTTTGTAGTATATTTGTTTTGGGCCTTTATCCTCATTATATATATATTTTAAAGATGGGGCCATGTCTTTTGACTTATGTAGACCAAATTTTAAATACAATGCCAGGAGTGTAATAGTTATTAAATGCTGAATGGTAAGATGGATTTCCAGTAGAATTTCCAGTAGAATTCCACCAACCATAATGTATACAGCTGCATCCTAGACTCTCTTGCCTACTGGAGCCTCAAATGAGATTAACTTAAAATTTCAAAACATTTGGGAGGAAGAGGTAGAATATACAGGTAGAGAAGGATGGATTGATGGGTGGGTGGATGGATGGATAGATGACTAGAGAGAGGATGTGTCTGAGAGAAAGGGAAGAAGGGAACATCTCTTAAATGGGAAAAGGCAAATTAAGACATATCAGTACCAAGGTTTAAGATGCTGCTAATATTCCTTGTAGTAAATTCTAGCTCTTCTTTTCAGCTATGTAATCAAATATTTGTTGGTTTTAGAAAATAAGTGGTCTAGTAATGTTACTTGTATTAACAGGAATCTTATAAATCATACCAATAAGCTTAAAAGTAGGAAACAATTAAATAGTACAGGATTCATTCTGGATGAAGAGCATCTGTATGTGGCTTAGGAACTCTTTATGGTACAGTGTTACCTAGAAGGTGACATTCTATATAAAAGGTAGCATGGCACTGGGAGTCCTCCATTCTGGATGGTAGCTACCAATGACCCAGAAATTTAAATTTAATATCAAGAGAAAAACTATATTGCTTCTCTTCCCACTCTCCCCAATCAGAACAAGGGTGCCTATGGAAAACTCTGTTCTATATTGCTTTTGATGGAGTGCTGTTTATTTGAACACATTTTTGGTATTTTTCAGATTCTAACTATTAAAAAAAGCTCTCCAGAATTTCCTCTTTGTCATCTTTAAAAAGAACTTTTTGAAGCTATTCTTATGGAAATAATTTTGTGTCTTGGAAACTTATGATTTGGCTCATGTAAATTATACCTTAAAACATCTGGAAAATAATCTCAAGGCATATTATTTAATGTATGACAAGATTCGGTATCTATGGTCCATCTGTTCTGTATCAGCAGTGAATGTCTTCACGTCTATGTGCTAAGTGTTGATAACTACGTCTCCTGCTAATTATCACTCAGCCATGAAGAAAAAAGTGATGACTGTTTTAAACTTGTAGACATAGGTCCTATCAATCAATGTTAATCTGATTATTTAATTTACACCTTTCCATCACAGTATTTGGAATTAAAAGCTAGAAATGTGTAATTATTATTCCAGTTTTTGGATCCTTACACAAATATGAAACAATATTCGTTATGCTGTATTCATCACAGAAACCCTGAAGAAAGTCTGACTCCAATCTAAAAGATGATCTCCCCCCCAAACAGTAAAAAGAGGACACTAATTCCTAGATGGGTGAGTGACTTGCCCAAAGCCATATAATAAATGTTGGGCAAAACTGGAAAAGAGACCCAGATTTTATCGCCTCTGATTTGTTCTGTCTTCCTGCTATGGCATGCTTTCTCTTAAGGTCTATACCAAACATAAGAGACCACTTTGAGTTAGGTAAATTAGGCAAAAGAGAGGATTTATCAGACCATTTGTGATTATTTTTTCTCCTAAAGAATTAGGTTAGGAAAGTGTTTTAATATATAAACTGGAAAAACTTATAAGGACCATGTTACTATTAAGACTCTTGCTGGTATGTCATTAGACTTTCAAACCTTTCTACAGGCTATAGTTTGCACAAAGGTCTAAACTGTTTCCATATTGGCGAATGAAATCATGTTGCTCAGAAATGCTGCTACCCTAGAATGTGAATAATTCACACAAACCGTGAAGAAGGCACTACCATTGTCATTTTGAAGTTTAGCAAATGACTCCCAGTGTATTCATCTCACTGATTTTAAAAGTTACATTTGGGAGTGAATTAACTTCAAATGGCTGTGAGATGGACAGTTATGTTAAATTCGTAAATGGATAAGAGTAACAAATTTTATCAGGACATTTGATTGTTAGATATAAAATATATACATAAAACTCTAAGATTGTTCATAATTTAAACTAACACTCTGTACTCAAATTATATGTTATTTGTAAGGAAAACAGAACTGTTTCATGGAGGAAGGTCAAATTAGTATTTTCCAACTTATATTTCATCTTTTTTATTCACATAAGTATGGATGGAATGGCCTACTAATAACAAAAGGTACAAACCACTCTAGACTTGATTTTACCATGAAATCTCAAATCGTATTAAATAAGGCACTGATTTTCAATTTTGTAGAAAATAAACTTGGAATATTAACAGATTAAAAAACTCATTCTAATTACTTCAACCTTTTAACTATAAGCTATCTAACACTTCAACTGAAATTTATTCTAACACTATTTACTATGAAATAGAATATGATCTCATTTCCCACCCTATTTTATGTTTGTCTAACTACAATTCCCATTAACTTCAAAAATTGACTTGGCAGGGAAAATTAGCTTAGATATAAAACAGTAATCTGAACAAACATGACATCAGTGTTGGTAAGAAGTCTGGCCAACAAGTCCCATGGGGGGTAAGAAGAAAAGCAATATGAATTCTTGCTGAGCAAACATTTATGCATTAGGTACTGTGCTGGTGGTACTCTGCTAAACATGAAATCTTCTGTCAAAAGAGGCATTGGTGATTACAGGAATCATTAAAGAAAGCAGTTTTGTTTGCATGATGTTATGGACACAACAGACTCCTAAGCCATTCATGACATCAAAAGCATGGTCTGTTCTCTATAGTCCGCAGTCTACTCTGTTCTGTAAAAGAAGTCAGATACGAAATATGGCTGCTCATGGAAACAGTCTACCTTAGTCAACCAATATCCAACCACACACAGCTAGATGATCCAGCCCCACAGTCTCAGACACACACAGCTCATCCCTCCTTTCCAGTCTTCCTACCTGCGGGGACCCTGCCTGGCACACCCTTCTCCTTTAGCTCCTCTTTGTGAATCCTATCCAGTTAAAGCTCGACATTTCTCATTTATGCTGCCCATTCTGGCCCATCAGGCTCCTTTTTTCTCTGACTACTCTTAGCATTAAGAGATTTCAGCTGCCGTGCATACACTTCTGTATAATATTTTACACATTTTTCATGGAAAACTCTTTCTCTTCAATAAGCATAAACATCTTGACAGTGGTGACTCTCCATTCATTCCTTTTTTTATATGCTCCCACAGTATTTCACACAATACTGAGCACATGGGAAATAGTCAATAAACATACTAAATATTTTTTAATAAACTGAGAAAAGATATTTTGGAATAACACAAAGAGTGGTGATTATAAACTTACAGACAGATGTTGCTAAACAAAAGGAAATGGAGTATAAATCTTCTGAACAAAACTCTCTTTTAAAACAAAAGGATAAAGTACTAAGTTATGCCCTTTCTTGGTTTAGATAGGTTTCCTTATATCATCATAAAGTCCTTGCTTTCCAACAGACACGATTATAGCAGTTATACTGATTTGTATTACGTCCCTAGTAAACATAAATTTGCACTGTGTTCTGTTTGCTGTAGGATCAGAAGCTTATGACAATGGAACAAAATAAGAGCCCAGAGATAAATCCATGCACCTATGGACACCTTATCTTTGACAAAGGAGGCAAGAATATACAATGGATTAAAGACAATCTCTTTAACAAGTGGTGCTGGGAAAACTGGTCAACCACTTGTAAAAGAATGAAACTAGAACACTTTCTAACACCATACACAAAAATAAACTCAAAATGGATTATAGATCTAAACGTAAGACCAGAAACTGTAAAACTCCTAGAGGAGAACATAGGCAAAACACACTGACATAAATCACAGCAGGATCCTCTATGACCCACCTCCCAGAATATTGGAAATAAAAGCAAAAATAAACAAATGGGACCTAATTANAATGAGGTGGATGAAACTGGAGCCGATTATACAGAGTGAAGTAAGCCAGAAAGAAAAACACCAATACAGTATACTAACACATATATATGGAATTTAGAAAGATGGTAATAATACTGTATGCGAGACAGCAAAAGAGACACAGATGTATAGAACAGTCTTTTGGACTCTGTGGGAGAGGAAGAGGGTGGGATGATTTGGGAGAATGGCATCGAAACATGTATAATATCATATATGAAATGAATCGCCAGTCCAGGTTTGATGCATGATACTGGATGCTTGGGGCTGGTGCACTGGGACGACCCAGAGGGATGGTACAAGGAGGGAGGAGGGAGGGGGGTTCAGGATGGGGAACACGTGTATACCTATGGCGGATTCATGTTGATGTATGGCAAAACCAATACAATATTGTAATTAACCTCCAATTAAAATAAATAAATTTATATTAAAAAAAGAAGCTATGACAGGTGCAATGTTCCTTGCCTTTTAAAAGTTTCAATAGGTTATTGATAAGAATGAAGCTATATCTCATCCTCAAGGCAAACAATAATGAAATTTAAAATCCCATTCCTCTTAATATAGTCATTTACTGTATCTTCAAATTGTATTCTATTTTAATGCTTGATTTGTACTTTTGTGTAGGTGCTATCATTTTTTGTATTAGCATGCAGTTGATATGTATCTTGTACAAAATCTGCTGCTATAAAAATATTTTTCACTATATCAAAAACCATGTTTTCCAAAATAATAACTTTTAAAGTTATAAAAGCTCAAGCATTTAACTGAGAACCTTAGATGCTATGGTAACATCAGAATGTTCGTTAGATTAACATGAAAGTAAAACTGTCAAAATACTATATTAAATATTAACTGAAGTCAAAGTTCCTCCATTTTACTTTTAATTGTTTGACAGAGTGTGAAGAATAGTCATATCTTTTATTATTATGTCTTTGGATTCACAAATTCTTACTCAGAGTTACCTGGATAAATTAGTGGTAGCTCTCAAGTAAAGTGAATTTTGAGTATGCTTTGCAGAACATTCAGGTGAGACAAAGGTAAAATCTGAGCTCTATGAAATACACATCCAAAACATTCAACTTACCTCCAGTAGATGAGAATACCCACAAGAACCACTAGACAGATAAAAGTCAGGGCCGACACGATCACAAGGGGTATAACTGCCTTCTTCTCGGATTCCAGCCCCTCAGCTAGACCAATACGAGACTCATGGCTACTATTACTGGCCTCTGTAGTCGGAGAAAATTGAGAAAGTTGATATTTAAGCTTGAGGAAAAAGCACATTTTTCAACCGAATAACTGCAATCTTCTTGCTGTTGCTTACCTTTAAAATTTCTCTGACCCAAAGCTTTAAAAGTAAGCAGTTGCAAAATAAATGAGTCATAGGTGTGAAATATACAGTGTGGGGAATTTAGTCAATAATTATGCAATATCTTTATGGTAATGGCTTATTGTGGTGATCAATTTGAAATGTTCATAAGTATTGAATCACTATGTTGTGCAACAAAGACTAACATGGTGTTATAGATCAATCATACTTCAAAAAAAAAATCATAGAAAAAGAGAAAAAAAGTAAGTCAGGCTATCAGAGCTGACAACTATAATATCCAACAAAGACTGGTAACGAGGAAGCATAATACTGCCTTGAAAAGCTTGTGAAAAAGGAAACTAAAGTATTAAAATAAAAACTATTCAGTTTTTAATAAAAATGATCCAGAAAAACAATGCTACTTACTGAATCACCATATATAATCTTGATTTCCCAAAATGAATTGTAATGGAAATATTTTTCATCCCACAGTTAGGTAAATATTAGGAGCAATTAATAATTTCATAAAGAGAGACTCTTATGATAACTCTTCTTACATTAAGATAACCCTTCAATCCAGCAAACTATTTAAAATTTAGACATTTTGAATTCACTTCTTGCCAACTGTTTTTCTCTATCAAAAATAAAAATACCTTTGCATGTGAATTGAAGGAATGCACAGGTCTAAGATATTCTTTTTAAATATGCAAGTGTAAATTATGAAGAAGTCTAGATTCTGTCCTTGGGTTATTTCAGAGGATAGCAAATAACTATTTTTTTTGTGACAAATCAGGTATATTTTTGTTCTAGAACTTAAAAATCACTGCAAGCAAAGCTATCTTTCTAAGTTGTTAAAAAAAAGTTTCAGAACTTCAGAGTGTCAGTGACCAGTTGCAATTCCTCCCTTCTACTTTGAGGTGTGTGTAGTGAGAAACCACGATGATTGTACATCATAACCCTAACAAGATGTTACAAGCAGCTGACACTGCTACAAAGTAACAGTCCTTATCCTGTCCACCTGTAGGATCTCTGGAGTAACTAAGTTTAAATTCCTCATCAGAGTCTACCTTGCTTTCAACATATATGGTACATTTGGTATAAAAGTACCTTGGTCTACTAAGTACCTGACTCTTAATGATAGACAATGGGCATTAATTTAATTGAAAATACTGTCAATTTAATGGAAAATATCTGAGGATAAATTTGATAGTCACAGATTCATAAATAGAGCACTGAAATATGTCTAACTGGAGAGAACTTGAGAGTTAAAATGATTCCTTCTGTAAAGAGAGGTGATGCAGAAAGGGTCAAGAATTTAATCCACATATAGGAAATGCATCAAAGGATTATAAGTGGCAACCAAATATTCCAAGATGTGTATTTTTATAATTACAGAAGCATTTGTGGAAAAAAAAATGGAATTCAAAGTTGTGAATGGAAATAATGAACTGTATAAAAAGTAGGAATATTGTAAGTCAGCTGATCCTTGAGCTGTAGTTAATATTCTTATAAGAGAAGGCTAAACTTCGCTTTCTATTACATTAATCATACACTCTGGTCATTACCTACTGTGGGGAGACTCATTCAGAAGCCTAAATAATCTGAGTTTGAATGCACTGGTATTATTGTTTTATGAAATTTAAGAAAGCATTTTGTTTTATACACAACTGTCTTCCCATTTTTTTTCTATTGTTACAATAGAAAGTTTGTGGTTAATAAAGGAAATAATCCACTTAGCAAAGTCTCTGTTACCTAGAAATTACAAATGAAGGTTAGTATTATTATCTATTTCAGTCATTCTTGAAGTAGGTCCCCCAGAATAGTAGCACCGGCATCACCTGAAACTTGTTAGAAATGTATATCTGGGGCCCTTCTTCAACCATCCCAATCTACTGAAAAAGAAACTCTGTGGGTAAAACCCAGCAATCGATGTTTTAACAAGCCCTCTGGGTGATTCTGATCCACATTAAAGTTTAAGAACCAATGATGTACATTAACTTACATACAAAGTGAGTTTATATAATTTCACTAGTCTTCAACGACCACAAATATTCATTGCAGTAGGCACATAACTGTATGTGTATATATATATGTATTTAGATGCGTACATATCTCATTTATATAGATATATGTACATACATATATATATGTCTGATCAAATATATGATACATGTCAGATATATAACACATGAAATATGTAACAAATTATATATATGTCATTCATACTATATATATGCATTATACACACACATGCATACACAGAGTCTTGTATGTAGACTACTCATAAGTTCTCTGGGATGTCTGATTTTAAAACAAACCTTTTAATTAGGGAATTAGAATGATAAAGCCAAGATAATTACATATTATGAAACCTAAATATTTTATATGAGATACCACAAAAAAGTAAAAACAATCAACTGGCTGCTTTGTATACTATAATGAGTAAGGAGTTATACTGCTTTTTATATTCATTAGTTGACACTAAAATATGTTTGGATATGGCTCCGTAGT
>SJYQ01084880.1:290368-328708 GCA_006410935.1 Redunca redunca
TCCAATTATGATAGGCAACACTTCCTTCAATTATTGCATATGGTTTGAGATCAAAGATTTTCCTGTAACACTTAGAGAAGATGCATGCAAATAAAATACAATTAGAAACAACTTTTTTGCTTGCTTTTATGGAATAGAACTGGCAAACCTAAGAAGAAAGATCCCCCTCACCACCAATTTATAAAAGATAGATGAAAATATCTAACATAAACTTCTGAGATGCTTTGTATAGGTATTTCAAAGTACCTCACATGATCCTTGAATCATGTACATACTTACTAAATACTTTGGGGGCTGAAAGAGGGAGGAAATAAATACAAATGAAACAAACTTTTCATTATTCAAAATCAAAGTCTTTATATTTTCTTAGCTATTTTCATTTGACGACCACTACAGACACTACAATAGGTTTGGCAGTTCTTATTTCACAAACAGAAAACTTCAGTATTAAGAATAAATTCACTTATTGTGCTATACCATATCTGCTGGATGAAAATGAAAAAGGAGCTCTGCGGTTCACAAAATTGCCTGATAATCCAGACTAAAAAAGAAATCACTTTGCCTTTTGGACAAAGAATATAAAGTCAGAGAGAAAGCACCAACGCATTCAGAAATTAAACTAGCCTCCTTTATTTAATAAGGTATATCAGAGCGGCACTTACCAGGGTCATCGGAAGGCATGTCCACAATCAGCTGGTCACTGTATTTTCCATATAAGCCATTAGTGCATATGGCTACTATTTGAAGAACATAACTCATATTGGGTAGTAAATTATTAAGAATAGCACCCTAAAAGAAAAATGGCAATAACTACACAAATTTGTCATTCTCAGAGGAGTGTTAACATACTAGACATATCTTCTTAGAAAACATTTTCTCATTTGTCAATAAAAAATTTTGTATTTTATTAACCTGAGAAAAAATTTTACACAATGTTATCAGGCTGAGCTTGTGATATTTGTGAGTTAGGAAGATACTGGTAAACTATGCTTTTTTTTATTTTTTGCTTTGTAAAAATCAGATTTAGTTTCAGAAAATTTCATTTTTTAACTCAAACTCATGAAATTCATAAATGAGTAGCCAAAAGTGTAGATTACTATTTTAGACAAGCATGTAGCATTTATAAGAAGCAAAATGTGAAAAACTAATTTTTCTTTTTCTCAACAATATGTAAACCAGACAATAATAGAATTACCTTCTTCACATCATTATGAAATGAAAAATAGTATAGTCTCATAAATTCCACTTACAAATTTCTCAATTCACAGTGTTTGATCTAGACTTCTAAATTTAAAAGTTGTTACAAACCTCCTCATTTTGTTTACATGATATTCCATGCCAGTTTTTGTTTAGATGTTCCTAGGGCTTGAGGGACTCCTGCTGTTTGTATTCAGAGTCCAGTGTCTTGGACCTGCACTGGAGGTTCCCTAAGGCACACCCAGATGGGATTTTTTCAATTACACCACAAGTGCCAAGGAAAAGTTAATACTGAGATGCTCAGAACCTGTACTTTATTTTCTTTAATTCTTGTCATGGGTGGAGAGGAACAAGACATGCATCGTTTCCCAAGGATTACCTGCCTCGTGTCCCAAAAGTTCTGTCTCAATTGACTTCACATTTGTTACTTGGGAATTTGAATCAAAGAAAAGGACTTTCAAGACCTACATTATTTTCTCCTCTATTTCCCTCGTGCTGATACAGTATGATGAGGAAACAACAGACAGCTGTATCACAGCACTGAATATTCTAGCCCCAGTTCCTTCCCTAACTGGAAGTTGTCGTTCTGTTGCTAAGTCGCGTCCGACTCTGTGACCCCATGGACTGCAGCACACCAGGCTCCCTATCCTTCACTATCTCCTACGGCTTGTTCAAACTCATGTCCATGGAGTCAGTGATACTATCCAACCATCTCATCTTCTGTCGTCCCCTTCTCCTCCTGGCCTCAATCTTTCCCAGCATCAGGGTCTTTTCCAACGAGTTGGCTCTTCAGAACAGGTGGCCAAGGTACTGGAGTTTCAGCTTCAGCATCAGTCCTTCTAATGAATATTCAGGATTGATTTCCTTGAGGATTGATTCGTTTGATCTCCCTGCTGTCCAAGAGGCTCTCAAGAGCCTTTTCCAGCACCACAACTCGGAAGCATTAATTCTTTGGCACTCAGCCTTCTTTATGGTCCAACCCTCACATCCAACTGTGAAAGTACAAAGTATTTGACTGTTCTTTGAGTCCTTTTCTTTGTAAAGAAAGGCTATACTAGATGATATCTAGCTCTAAGTCTTCTGAAAGTTATTATTGGCGAAGTTGTAGTCTCCATGTAATTAAAAATAGTAGTAAGAACCTAGGGCTTGCCTGGTGGCTTGGATGGTAAATAATCCGCCTGCAATGCAGGAGACGTACATTCAGTCTTCGGGTTGAGAAGATTCCCTGGAGAAGGGAATGGATACCCACTCCAGTATTCTTGCCTGGAGAATTCCATGGACAGAGGAGTCTGGCAGACTATAGTCCATGGATTCGCAAAAAGTCAGACATGAATGAGCGACTACATTTTCACTTCACTAGTGTTAATCACTGTAAATTTTGAATAATTAAATATAGCTTCTGTATCCCTGGTGGCTCAGAGGTTAAAGCGCCTGCCTCCAATACGGGAGACCAGGGTTCGATCCCTGGGTCGGGAAGATCCCCTGGAGAAGGAAATGGCAATCCACTCCAGTATTCTTGCCTGGAGAATCCCATGGCTGGAGAAGCCTAGTAGGTTACAGTCCACGGGGTCACAAAGAGTCGGACAAGACTGAGTGACTTCACCTCACCTCTGCATCCCTATCTCCCCACTAGAGAGCTCATACAAAGCCTAAAGTCATCAAAGCCAACAATATACAATCATTTGTAAGTTCTTATCCTAGATTTTAAACCACAACGACTACAATGCTATCAATACATGAAACAATTGATCTTATAGTTACCAAATCTTGATAGCCATCTGTCAAAAACTCATGCTTGGTTTGGTCTTCTCCCTCCAACTGCTGGTACAGAACAGCAAACTTCTCGATCATGGTATCATAAACTACTCGAGGTCTCTCCCATGTAACAAGAAGGCTAGTATAATTCTCTGGGTCAGCTTGAACATTTTCTGGTTCTGAACTACAAACTTCAGAGGAAAAAAAAAGTACAGTTATTGACACAACTGTCACCCTCTAGAATCTTAACAAGTGAAACACATTCTATAAACATTTTTGTTGTATTTTAATAGAGGTTGAAAAGTTACACTTTCCCACTGTGGCTCTTTTGTTCATGCCATTTCCTGTATCTGAAATACTTCTCCATTCCCCACTGTGAATGAAAAAGATTGCCTTACTAGTAAACAAAGGATGTTACAACCATCAAGCCATCACATTAGAGCCTCCTTAATGGTGTACCCTGAGGACTCAGGATGAGAAAACACAGGAAACTGGTCCCAGGTAGCTGAGGTCTATACCCAAGGAGCAATTTCAGTGAGACCAGACTCTTGAACCTTCCCATACACAGAAAAGTGCTAACCCCCTTGAGAGTTCTGGTTTTCTCTAATTAAAAGTAATCTTTTGGTGTTCCTACTATGTGGTCTTTGATGCAAAAACTCCTACATATCCTGATTCTCCCCTTGCTTCTTTAGAGTAGCCCCTCAATGTGATCTGAGAGTCCGTCTCCCAGGGCTGAAGTCTTCAGAGTCCACCAAATAATACACAACTCTCGACTTTTAGCTCGTGTATTTGTTTCAGTCAACATCTCCTACCTCTGTTCAAGTCTGACCTTCAAAGAATGTCTTTACCAAGTGCAGTGTTTTCTGTTATGCACACTCTGACCTCTGCTGGATTGATATCTGTCATTTTCAATGGTCTGTCTTGTTTTACCACAATTATTGCATTAATTGTATGTTCTCTTATATTTTTCTTTTCTGAACAAGTCTTTGCTCCTCTGTGTGTACATGCTAAGTCGCTTCAGTCGTGTCCAGCTCCTTGTGACCCTATGACTGTAGCCTGCTAGGCTCCTCTGTCCATGGGATTCTCTCGGCAAGAATACTGGGGTGGGTCGCCATGCCCTTCTCCAGGGGATCTTCCCGACCTAGGGACTGAATGCACATCTCTTATGACTCCTGCATTGGCAGGCAGGTTTTTTACCACTAGCGCCACATGGAAAGCCAATCTTTATTCTGCGAGTAGATTATAAGCATAATAACCAGAGGGTTTTTTAAAAATTTCTATATTGCATAGAAAACTGTCTTGAATGTGGGAGGAATACAAATTCATTTTCAGAAATAAACAAAGGATATCTTCAAGTTTATGGTGTTTTTATTATTCTTATTTGGCACCTGACAAATATGCTTAGTTCATATGAGGAGGAATTCAAAACTAAAAGATGGCCTCGTTTGTAAATCTGTGAAATAATTAAAAATTCCCTATAACAGAAAACCATAGGAGAACAACTGAAACTATTATTTCAATATTTTTCAGACCTGCTGACAAAAAAGTCCCACTTTGGCCTCATAAATATATTAAGCAATTAATTTCAGAGAATTATAAGATACGTCTGTCTCAGCTGAAGAAATATTTTGAAACTCATTTGGGGACTTCTTAAAATGAACTGAAGCCTGTGCTGGAACTCATGGCAAAAATGCAGTCCCATCAGAAAGAGCACTCTGATACTTCCAGAAATACATTCATAATGTGCTCATCTGAACTAGTTGTGAAGAAAAGAATTTAAAAATGCATGATATTATGCTAATGAAGCACAGTAATAAATATAATGTCTTCCAGGCTGGAGAGAGTGGGGAAGAGAGGGACAGAAAGGTCTCCAAGGTCAGATACTAATCACTATGCTCACAGAATCCAGGCTTTGCTTTACAGGTATACCTGAAGTTACAAAGTCACCCCACGAGACCACGCAGTCCACTGAAGTCAACCAATCATCACCACTACCAAAACTATTTCTAGGACTCAAGCAGCACCCTGAGAATGTGACCAAAAAGCCTTTTTGTCTTTACTGGGCTGTAGTTTTCCCCATGAACACAGGAGGGCACCTAAAACTACCAACTGGCCTTATAAATGGAAACATTTTATATACAGCATTCAATGACAGACATTTTAGCATATGTATGCTATGCTAGCAGTGGTATACCAGTGAGTCAGAGCAATATAAATACATATACACATATATGCTTTAAATCAATATGGGAATAACTTTATATGAGTTAGAGACACAACTTTTTTTTTTTTTTTTTTAAATTTATTTGGCTGCACTATGTCTCAGTTGTGGCACTGGAGATCTTCATTGCCTCATGTACGATCTTTGTTGCAGCATGTGGGATCTAGTTCCCTGACCAGGGATCGAACCTGGGCCCCCTGCATTGGGAGCCAAGAGTCTTAGCCACTGGACCACCAGGGAAGTCCCGAGACACAACTTTTCACTGTTAAAATTATAGTGTTATTTATCCTGTTTATCAAGGATATAGGGTGCAGTGTTCCTTTGGAAATAAGAGAACAATTCTTTCATTATCAAAAAACATGAATTCAGAATAAGAAAATGTGTTCCTATTTAGGTCTAGACTGCATCATCATCACTCTATCTAGTGACAGTTCTATAAACGTCCACCAGATGGCAGAAGAGCATCACATCATCTCAAAAGTGAGGCCATTAGAGACACAAGACTGCCTTTCTCTGCTTCTGATGAACCTCATGTCTGTTTTTAAAAGGCCGAAAGTGACTTTGTACAATATCATTTGTGGATTTTGTTCAAAAGTCAACCCCACTTTGCATAGAGTGAGAATGATTTAAAGTGAACTCTCTTTTCCTCAAAGATGAAACTATCATAAAATGCATGGAAGTTTTATGCATGCACACAAAACATAAAAATCGGAGAAAAATATAAAATTACTGACTTCAAAATACACAAAGGACTGCTTCCTCAATAGTGCAAGGAATTTTGATCAGGTGTCTGTGTTTATCTCCCATTAGTATTAGAAATCAGCAGGTATTTCAAATTCTAAGAATCAGTATTAATATAAAATAGGACTCTAAAAAGAAACTCACATTTCTTTGCCACCAGGATTTAATTGGTTTACCTTCTTCTTTATATATCTGTAAAAGCTTATTAGTAACAACAGACTGGTTCCAAACAGGAAGAGGAGTACGTCAAGGCTGTATACTGTCACCCTGCTTATTTAACTTCTATGCTGAGTACATCATGAGAAACGCTGGGCTGGAAGAAGCACAAGCTGGAATCAAGATTTCTGGGAGAAATATCAATAACCTCAGATATGCCAATGACACCACCTTTATGGCAGAAAGTGAAGAGGAACTAAAAAGCCTCTTGATGAACATGAAAGAGGAGAGTGAAAAAGTTGGCTTAAAGCTCAACATTCAGAAAACTAAGATCATGGCATCTGGTCCCATCACTTCATGGCAAATAGATGGGAAACAGTGGAAATAGTGTCAGACTTTATTTTGGGGGGCTCCAAAATCACTGTAGATGGTGATTGCACCCATGAAATTAAAAGACGCTTACTCCTTGGGAGGAAAGTTATGACCAACCTAGATAGCATATTCAAAAGCAGAGACATTACTTTGCCAACACAGGTCTGTCTAGTCAAGGCTATGGTTTTTCCTGTGGTCATGTATGGATGTGAAAGTTGGACTGTGAAGAAGGCCGAGCACCGAAAAATTGTTGCTTTTGAACTGTGGTGTTGGAGAAGACTCTTGAGAGTCCCTTGGACTGCAAGGAGATCCAACCAGTCCATCCTAAAGGAGATCAGTCCTGGGGGTTCTTTGGAAGGACTGATGCTAAAGCTGAAACTCCAGTACTTTGGCCACCTCATGCGAAGAGTTGATTCATTGGAAAAGACTCTGATGCTGAGAGGGATTGGGGGCAGCAGGAGAAGGGGACGACCGAGGATGAGATGGCTGGATGGCATCACTGACTCAATGGAGGTGAGTCTGAGTGAACTCTGTGAGTTGTTGATGGACAGGAGCTTGAGTGAACTCTGGGAGTTGGTGTGCTGCAATTTATGGGGTCGCAAAGAGTCAGACATGACTAAGCGACTGACCTGAACTGAACTGAATTTAATAGTTCAAATGTATATTGTAATTAGAAGCTTATTTTTAAACACTCCTTTTGTTTATTGAGAATCATACCTTAGTACTACATTATAAGCTATAGCCAAAGCTTATCTTTTAGATGCTGAAATACAGAATTTTCTAGAAAAAACTATATACTTTAGAATATATTCAAGAGAAAGACTAGTACTTCTATATATAGTCTATGACCATGCTAACGGGTTACTCTTCTAAGGTAGGACATTCTACCTATCTCCTAGATAACAATCTTGCTAATTCACCACTTGGTGTTCAGAGATAAAACTGGATAATGTTTCAGACATAAAACTGACTACAGAGTAAGTTATTAATTTTCACTAATTTTTCCAAGCTTCCCTTGTTCTTCATATTAAAACTAGTTTATCTTATTAGAAGGGCATACAGTTTATAAAGCATATTATCTGGATTGAAAAATCAAGAAGGGCTTTCCAGATCAACATATACTGACACCAATTACAACTTACATAATAAGATAGTAACAAAAATATAATTTCATTGATTATAGGGAGCACAGTACTATGTTGTGGAGAAGGAAATGGCAACCTACTCCAGTATTCTTGCCTGGAGAATCCCATGGACAGAGAAGCCTGGTGGGCTACAGTCCGTGGGGTCACAAGAGTCAGACACGACTGAGCAAATAAACCTACCTACCAGAACTATGTTGAAGTCCCATTTCCTTCTTTAGGAGAGAATCACATGCCCTGATTCCTTTCTATGAGCTACATGTGACCTGTATCATAGTCACCGATTCTTTAAGGAACACTGACCAAGGAGAATCTGGTTCCTGCAAGCTCGAGGCTATGAGCCAGGCTGCGACAAAGCTGGGGCCCTTGTCAAGTTGCACAGAATACAAGCAATACTTTAGTATGAGTGCAACCCAGATGGCACTAGCAGTAAAGAATCTGCAGGCCAATTCAGGAGACACAAGAGATGTGGGTTCAATCCCGGGGTCCAGACCATCTCCTGGAGGAGGGCATGACAACCCACTCCAATATTCTTGACTGGAAAACTCAATGGACAGAGGAGGCTGGTGGGCTACAGTCCATGGGGCCTCAAAGAGTTGGACATGACTGAGCACTCAGCCCAACTGCAAAGGATCCTCACATATAAGGAATGAGAGGTTCTTAATTAAAAACTTGCTTTTAACATTCACTTCTCATCTGCTTGGCTCTAGGCACTCTTGGACATACAAATAAAGGAGGTACCATCTTTGCCTTCAGGAAACTCATTTCTAGGATAGCCTCTCATCCTTAAATTTAGTAAGCCATTAAATGTAATGGGTGCTTTTAGTTTCCAAATCCTAGATGCCATTTATAGACGAATGCAAAATAAACTGTAAAAAAAAAATTCTGTCAGTTAGCCAAATTAGGTTGTGCTTTTCAAAAGTATAGGTTTTTACCCACTGGAAATTGTAAAAACTTCACAAACGTAGCTCACAAAGTCCTCCACCTTCTCATTACTTAAATGAATGGATACGAAGAGTGAACACCTCCTACACAGGAATGTCCACGTCTTGGAAGTCCCAAAAGATTAATAGGCAAGGCCCTGAGAGTCACGAGGAAACAAGAAAAAAGGTAGGAAAAGAAAAGGAGATAAGTGAAGGAGAGCACAAAGGAGAACATGACAACTCTCACTGTGACAAGTCTCGTGATCAGCTCATCATTAAGCCGGCACAGATGGTCCAGGGGAGACAGAAGGTCCCTTCTGCCTCTGCTGCTCTACGTGCTCCCCTTGGGAAACGGACACATGCCCTGGGGGAGAAGGTGCAGTCTTAGCTCCATGGATCATGAATAAAAATGAAGAGGGAGGTGAAAAGATGGGGTGATGATTTTGGGGGAGTGGCAGAGAAAATGTCACTAGGTCTTTACCCAGTCTTTCCCATTATCTTGAGGTTTGGTCTAGGTGAACACAGCCCATGGCAAAGTACTTCCGTGAATGCGCACTAGTAAATCCACCACCTTCTTGCTTGGGGTTTATGGGACTCATTTCAAAATTATCGAGACAGGTAATTTAATGACTACTGTGAGAAGAACCTGAAGAGTGACAGACGCAGAAGACAATCGATATTAAGGTTGTGATCTCCCTTCAGGGAGTAGCAGATGTTAACAAACCTAATGTAAAGATTGCCACAAATGTTAAAAATAATAACTAAAAATGATCTGTTATTGCTTTGTACTTTTCAATGATTACATGCCATTCCCTTTAGATAAGTAACCAAAAAAAAAAAAAAAAACTTTCAAATTGTACCTCAGTCAGTCTTCTCTAGGAATACACAGTGACTTTGTCAACCATTCAATTCATAACATCTTCCAAGAAGTAAATAATCTTCCTGTACTTTTCTCTATATAGTTAGAGCACAGTTAATGTACAAGTGACGTTAATGAATGGTATTTACAACTACTGACCTTCTCAAGAAGGTGGGTCTTCTGATGCATAATTCATCGTGACATTTTCTCAGGAAACTACAGAAAATTTCTCATAGCTCAAATACAACATCGAGCTATGAAGACACGCTTTTCATGCTACCCTTCCTTGAAAATCATTTCATATTTTATAGTTTTTTTAGTTTGCATTATGCATATTACAATTCTAGCAAATGAGGTTTAAAGTGCATTTATAACTCTACTTAACAAATAAAAACCTTAAACATGGCAAACTTGAATAGCACCCTATACTTGTGACAGCTTGCCCTCCGTCTCTATATACAAACATACGGCTGCACACACACACACACACACATATACAAGAGTACATACACACACACACACATACTGTATTAATAGAAGCTATGGATCTGGGGTATACAAGAGTATATATATACACACACACACACACTGTATTAATAGAAGCTACAGATCTGGAGTATGTTATGTTCAAGGGACTGGACTGCCTTGCAAACTAACTTATTTAAACCTCACAACAACCCTACAAGGTGGCCATCTTAAAAAATTAAATATATATATCTATTTTGGCCATGCCTTGTGGCCTGAGGGATTTTAGCTCCTTTTGGAGAAGGAAATGGCAACCCACTCCAGTACTGTTGCCTAGAGAATCCCATGGACGGAGAGGCTTGGTGGGCTACAGTCCACGGGTCGCAAACAGTCGGACAGGACTGAGCAATTTCACTTTCACTTCCAGCTACTGCACTCGTGCCCCCTGCAGTGGAAACATGAAGTCTTAATCACAGCACGGCCAGGGAAGTCCCAAGGTAGGCATTTTAAACTCATTTTATCAGTGAAGAGAATGAGGCCTAAAAAAAATAAATAACTAGACAATATTTATGTAACTAATAAGTATTTGCACTGAGGTTTGAAACCAGAAGTTGACTGGGCTTTAAAGCCCCAGCTCCTTCCCACTGTACTTCAGGAGGCCCCGGCTTCTAGGGGGAGAGTCTTGCTGGTGGGAGGAGAGGGCAGCAGGCAGGTGTTGGTTCCTGGGAGGCAGGGGACAAAGCTGGACATCACCTCCTGTTTGTGTGGTTGAAAGTGAAAGTGAAGTCACTCAGTAGTGTCTGACTCTTTGCGACCCCGTCCATGGGATTCTCCAGGCAAGAATACTGGAGTGGGTTGCCATTTCCTTCTCCAGGGGATCTTCCCAACCCAGGGATCAAACCCAGGTCTCCCACGTTGCAGGCAGACACTTTAACCTCTGAGTCATGTGGTTACTGACATATATTTCTCATTAACTAAAAGAAAATTTTTACTAATTCCTTCAAGATCAAATGGTTCTACTAAATTCTGTGATTCTTAGAAGAGCCAGCACCCATTCCATGATGCCCAAAATGCATGCCTTTTAATAAATAGCAATGTTATGTAAAAATGCAAAAACAGAGGACTGAGTTCTGGTAAAATACTCATTCATTCACAAATGTTTATTGAGTTTTCCAATGAATGCAAAAAAACAAACAAGGCTTGATCTCTCCCTGCAAGAAGTTTACATGGATATGCAGACCTCACATGGCTTTTGCAATTACTTGCGATGTATTTTGCAAAATATATTTTTCTACCATGCATCTACCAAGAGTAGGATTCTAACAATTTTCATGACACGTTTTCCTTCTCTCTTGGTCAAAATGAGGACATTAGATATTTAAAGTAGCAAAATAAATATGTATAATCTGAAAGTCCCAAGCTGGGTGACAAATTTAATAAATTGCTATGATGATACTATACATAAATTAAGAATGGTATTAATGATACATTTATATCATTCAGTAATGCAAAATCAAAAAACAGAGAAGTATGATACAGCCTCATTTTTGTGAGACATAATAATATATTTTTAACTTAAGAGAAAGGCTAGAAAGATATTCCCCAAAATTCTCATAGCAGTTATCTCTGGGTAATAACATTATAAGGGAGTTTTATTTTCTTCTGTGTGCTTATCTATTTTTTCCTTTTTTACAATGTTCATGTAATAAAAACATACATTCAGATTAAATTTAATAAAGATTAAATCCTGAACATAAATTCAACCCTCAATTCTTATTTTCAAATTCAGTTCAAGAAAGTAAAAGGGCAATACTGTATCATTAAGGAAAAAAAATCATAGGAACATGGACATGGAAAATAAGTGCTTGTTGAATGCAAATACTCATGATGGAAAATGCAGAATTCAATCATAGTTCTAGTTTTTGAAAAAAGCCAATACTAAGTTTTAAAAAAAGTTTTGTTATTAAAGTTATCAGTTTTTACCATAAAATTATGCAAGGATAAATTATGTTCCCTTATAAATATAAAGCATAGTAGAGAGAGCTTTGGAAGTCTTCAGAATTGGGAAGACCAGGGTACAAATACTCACTCCAACCTTTTACAGTTCTGTGAACTTTGGTGAACCAATTAATATCAGCTTCCCAAATTATAAAATGAGAAAAACAAGCCTAATGCCTGGTTGAACACACTGGTTCATGTGATACATGTTAGACCACTGCTTTTGTTATGATTACTTTTAGCCATAATCACTTAACTATGAAAATGGGGACTTCCCTGGTGGTCCAGGGGTTAAGACACTGAGTTTTTCAAGGAAGGGGATGCGAGTTTGATCCCACATGCCATGTGACGTGGCCAAAATTTTTTTTTAATTCAAAAAAAGAGAAAAACCAATATTCTACATTAAATCCATTCATATGGGTTTACACATTAAATGATGCAAGAAGCACCCATCAAGCTATATCCTGCCATACTTTTATTATACACAAATCAATTCCTTTATTTTGTGAATAGCTGATGAATGACAGCTTTACTTTTGCCCAGCAATGGAGGCAAAGTGATAAAAGACTTAGTTACTTCCTTCAGAGGGTGGTAGTGGGGACAGATAACTAAATAGACAAGGTCATACCATGACACCTGCTGGGAAGTCTGGATGCACATAGTGTAGGAGCTCCTGACACACTGTGCACCTCCAGAAGAGCATCGTTTATCTGGTACCCTATGGGCTCAGCACTTCCATAGACGCACAGTCCTTTCTTGGGCCAGTGCCAGGCTTAGTAGGGCTGGGTGGAGGGTCAGACATGGCTCCTTGGTGGAGGCAACTGTTTATGTACTTGAGTCTTGAGGACGAGGAGGAGACAACAAAGGAAGACTGCAAGGAAGAACACACCATGGGAAGGAAAGAGCGTGTCTGGGTGCAACCTGGGAGAGTGTGGTCTGCCCTCTTCAGGGACCTCACTGAGTTCAGGATAAAGGAAGGAAGTTGGCCGGGGAAGAGTAAGCACTGAGGCCAGCAAGGACTAGACAGGACCTGCCACGCAGTGACAAACGATCTGGATTTTATCCTAAACGCAGTGGGAGCCGCTTCTGTGTGCTGCGCTCGCTCAGTCGCTCAGTCGTGTCTGACTCTCTGTGACGCCATGGACTGCAGCTCTCCAGGCTACTCTGTCCATGAAATTTTTTAAGCAAGAATACTGGAGTGGGTTGCATTTCCTCCTTCAGGGGATCTTCCTGACCCAGGGATCCAACCCATGTCTCTTGACTCTCCTGCACTGGGGCAGGCAGACTCTTTACCAACGAGCCACCTGGAACGCCCATGAGAGCCACTGAAGAGTTTTAATCAATATAACTAATAACTAGTGCAACTAATACAGTATGACTAATACATGGCCAGAACATTGTATATATTTTGTTATTTGGTCATTTGTATTTCAGAAAAGGAGATGGTTAGATCTATTTATTTTTTTTAATCAATTGGGGATTATTTACCACACAGGAGGTTTTAGTATTTAGTATTGTTGGTAGAAATATAATTAAATGTCCTCACTTTGGAGCAATTAATTTGAAACAGTGTCACAGTAAACACAGGAATTCATTACCGTTGTACTTTGTTTATGTTGTTGTTAAAGGATAAACAATTCTCACAAATACTACTTTGAAACAACAGAAATATGCTGCTTTAATGCCTAATCTTCAAAAGCAGACGATTATTGAATTAATATTATACACAGCCAAAAATTCATTACGGGACTGGGATCAAAGAAGACCATGTTCTTGGAAAGGTTTTCAGTCCCCAAAGCAGAGGCCACTTCAACTCTTTCTTTTATGAACCAGCGCACCTCACAGTGAACTGAAAGGAACAAGTCAGTAGATGCAATGATTGTGTCCTCTGGACACTTTGAAAGGCTTCTGACTGCTGTGTCGGCTTCAAAAGACCCAGAGGGCACTCCACAGGCTTTCCCTCTGCCTCCTCTCCATCGCCTGGGCTTGACAAGGACAAACTTCTTTTCTTTCAAAGAAGGAAACTGGGGAAAGGACTCAGTTTTTATTCATTAATAATTCAGTGCCTTGGGTTTCTGTCCTTACTAGGTACTAGCCTCTCTGGGAGCTGCCAACACACAGATGAGTACTTCTTTAAAACCCCAACACACGTCAAGACTCAGGTCAAATGTGCTTCTCCCACGGAGATTCCCAAGTCATCTCAACAAGAAGCAATCTTCCCAAGCTCTGAACACCTCACCCTTATTCTTTCCCCTCTTATAGCTGTTAACACAAGCAAATGCCATAAAGTGAACTTGGAGGTGTGTAGGTAGCTGCCACCTACTACTATATGTTTTAGGAAAAATCTTTGCTTCCTGAATCTCAATGTTTCTTACTTGCAAAATGGTGTTATGCATGGAAGGAGGAACAGATTTTCTTTACAGTGTGTGCATATAATTCATAACTGTATTATTTATTTGGCTGTGTTGGGTGTTACTATGGTACGCTGGATCTTCATTGCATCACGTGGGGTCTTTCCTTGAGGCATGGACTCTTTAGTTGTGCCTGGGTGTAGCCGCTCCCTGGCATGTTGCAGGGAAGAATCTTAACCACTGGACCACCAGGGAAGTCCCAAGAACAGATATCTTTAATTGTCATTTTATAAATACGGCAACTGAGATTCAGAGAAGTTAAATAGCTTACCTAAGGCTACAACTCTATAATCAAAATATTTCCAAAAATCGAAGTCTCGTATATTGTCCATGATATCACAATTACCTCCTATAACACTGAATTTAATAGGACTTACAGAAAAATTATATTTCAATACACACCTGCTTCATGAATCTCTTCCTTTCCAGTATATGAGGAAAACACCTGCCTGGAGAACTTGTATTGTTGTTCTCGAAAATTATTTTGTAAGTAGTCCATCAACATGACATAACCAGACTGTTGCATTGTAAGAACTTCACAGAAAACAGCCAACTGCAAAGAAGATAATTTAACTTATAATTTAACTACTTGCTTCAAAGGCGTATCAGCAAATGCTTTACAACAGATATTCTGTAGAAAATATTTCTTTTTAAATTGCTTCAAATCACTCCATTTGTTTGAACTTCCAAGGTTACCTGGCTTTCAGAGATGCTAACTGTATCTTTAAAAATAATCCAGTCAACGGTGTCTGTGCAGGGAGGAGATGTCAGGGAGCCATTGTAAGTATAATACTTGTCAGTTGAGTTTGGCAGAAGGTTCAGCAATGTGAATGGATCCAACGCAGCCTGCTTCCCTACAAAGGAATCATATACATCTCAGCTGAAATCTAACACTGGAACTTAGCTGTTCAAAGCCTCTATGAAACTGAGACATGTATTTTGGTATGTATTTAATCAGAACTTAAATTTTAAGAACATTTTAGATATATATCTAAAATGGAGATAAAACTGACATATTCTAAATTTTCTTGCACATGTCACAACATAGTATTAGTTGCTCTATCTTTACACGGGCAAGATGCTGGAAAGATTATTTTTACATATGAAAGATTCAGAAATCATATGGCCATGTGAATAGATATCGGGAAATCATTCAGTAAGACTGAATACCAACTTCTGGAAAACAAAACCATATTCTGATGAAAATTATCTATAATGAACATCATATTTTAGGATGACTTACTGAAAGGTTTTCCCCTAGTGATAAAGAATGAGACAAGGACATCTTCTAGCACCATTTCTTACACTGAACTGGAGGACCAGGACATTTTTTTTACTTACCATAAAGTAAGAAAAAGGAAAAAAAAAAAGGCAAAGATGAACTAAGAGAACAATGGAAGAGAATAAAGAGTCCAGACCCACACATATGTGATTATTTGACTCATAACAGGAAAAAATTCTTACGTAGTTGAAACATATGCCCTTTTCAATAAACCATGCTGTATCAATCAGATATACTTATGCAAACCATGAATCTTTATTCCCTCCTTCACACCATAATCACAAATCAATTCTAAGTAGAGTCTGGATCTAAATGTGGACCGAACAATAAAGCTTCTAGAATAAAACATAGAAAATTATCTTCATAATCGTAGGATAGGTTGAGATTTATGAAATAGCTTACAGAAAGTGTTATTCACAGAGGGAAAAATGATCTACCTGATACTCAAAGTCTATTTGTCAACAGTCACCATTTAGAGAGTAAAAAGGCAAGACAAAGAATAGGAAATGTATTTCAAATTTTACACATGTAATAAAAATATTGATTTTTTAATTTAGAAGTTGAATTAAGAATAGCGAATTCCTACAAAAAATTGGTAGAGCTTTCCTAAGTCTGGGAACCTTGAAACAACCCAATTATAGCTGTCTTCTTGAAAAGTCCCATTTTTGATCTTGCATCTTTCAATTGGCTCTTACCAAACTGCCTTGGCTATTTAGCCCTCTGTGTACCAGTTCTCACTCATATGGGCAGCAATATGCTTCCCAGGAGCTTCCCAGGTGACTCGGTGGGTAAAGAATCTGCCTGCAACACATGAGACGCAGGAGATGTGGGTTTGATCCCTGGGTAGGGAAGATCCCCTGGGAGAGGGCATGGCAACCCATTCCAGTATTCTTGCCTAGAGAGTACCATGGACAGAGGCGCCTGGCTGGCTACAGTCCATAGGGTTGCAGAGTTGGACATGACTGAAGTGACTGGGCACACACGCAGGCTTGCTTGAAGTGAAGTCTCTCAGTCGTGTCCGACTCTGCAATCCCGTGGACTGTAGCCCACCAGGCTCTTCCGTCCATGGGATTCTCCAGAATACTGGAATGGGTTGCCATTTCCTTCTCCAGGGGATCTTCCCAACCCAGGGATTGAACCCGGGTCTCCCGCATTGCAAGCAGACGCTTTAACCTCTGAGCTAGCTTACCAGTACCTAACTTATTTTCCCATCCTTTTAAATCTTACCCAGCCAAGCGCATGTCTTTTTTTCTGTCTCGTACATTTCGGTCATTAAGAAATAATCCCTGAAGCTAATTTCATCTAGTCTAAGTGAGGTGCCACAGTGCAGAGTAGTACCATATGAATTATCTGGGGAGCATTAAAAAAAAATACCAGTGTCCCAGAGCCCATCTGCAGCAGTGGGACTTAGCTATCTATTTTTTTTAGGCTTGGTGTGCCTACATGTTTTAAAAAGAATCCCCAGTTGATCAAACATGCAGCCAGGGTTGAAAACCTCAAGTAGAGTGAAGGCTTTGCAAGATTTTAGTCTTAGTGAATCCCACATTCCTCCTTTTAAAATGAAATGATTGGATCAGATGACCTTAACAGTATATTACAGTTGTATACGATATGAAGACTGGATACATCCTCATGGAAAAAAATTATTTCCACTGGGCTTTCCAAGTGACTCAGTGGTAAAGAATCTGCCTGCTAATGCAGGAGATGCAAGAGACCTGGGTTTGATCCCTGGGTTGGGAAGATCCTCTGGAGTATGAAAATGACAACCCGCTCTAGTATTCTTGCCTGGAAAATTACAGGGACAGAGAAGTCCGGTGGGCTACAGTTCATGAGGTTGCAAAGAGCTGGACACAACTGAGTACACTAGCACGCACACAAAAATTAAATTATTGAATATTAATTTTCCTGTAATACAGAAATTTTTTCAGGAAGAGGGATAGTGCTAATAAAATTATAGATAACTTCTTCCAGTCTGAAGTTAAGCCTAAATCTTAGAAGTAAAAACCTGTTGATTGAATTGATAGTGCTGTATATGTACAACCTAAATCTAGTTTTAATCCACTAGAAAATTCAGGTTACATTAGGTTTAAAGGATTAATTAGTAACTTCTAAAAGTATGTCTTCCTCTCCTGCAATGTCAAGACAAGATTATTTAGAATTCAGACTCAGATTCAAGTTCTCAGAAACTAAGGTAACTATTTCAAACATGTGAATATTTAAAACTTTTCAAATTTATGTTTTTGATATCTAGAAAATTTGTGATTAAATAGCCTCCTTTTTAATCATCAGTGGACTACAATTCTTCCTTTGATGAAGGAAAAACTTTTATAAATGTTCTATGGAACTGTGGAGGTGGAGAATACTAATTAAGTAAGGAGCCAGAAATTGACTCCCTGCTAATTTGGGTGGGAAATGAAACTGACAACAGGAGACCTAGAGGCCAGAAAAGGAAAATCAGATTTGAATAGGGATGGTGAAGTAGATAATTTTTGTGAAATCAGGAAAGAAATAAAAGGGGGGAATAGTTAGGAAGAAGCAAAAGAATCAGAAAAAAAGTTGATTCCTCCTTCCCTCATTTCTATACAGAATCCATTCTTCCTGCCTCTGACCTCACACCACTCATCTAGTCTCTGTTATGAATATGTTGAGTACTTTCTACCTTACTTTTTTATTAGGTACCTGCATGTCCTAAGTTTCTTTCCAGTATTACAAGACTTTGAAATCATAGTGCTATTTTTTAACTGCACCATCACCTTACGAGAAAACTGGACTAAAGTGGTTTCCCGTGGCTTGCAAAAACATGCACTTCATCTGAAAAACTCACTATTGCTAAACAAGAATCACACATGAGCCAGTGTTGCTCTGTTTGTGATCAGTCATTCACTCTGTCATCCTCTTCTTTCTTAATCAGTGATAAACAAACCAATCAGATCTTCCTTCCGTGGGAGGCTGATGGCAGGAGTAGGAAAGATGAGGAGAGTGAGAGGGAGATAAAGACAAAGACCATTTCTAGGTCCAGGGCAAGGAAAGAGCCACTTAATACTTAAAACCAATTCACCACCTAGGATAATTAGACTTAGGATGGTGGTGGTGAGGAACTGTCAATATACAAATTCCTGGGCTGCCTTTGTGATTAGGAATGCTTTTCTAATCACTTGACTAATCAGATGACTTTTGTACACAAGTCATCTGATGAGAATTCCCATTTGAGAATCACTGACTACGTTACCTGGGTGTGTCTCTTCCTTGCAACTTGAAAGATTTCAATTAGCAAGTATTGTGTGCATGTGCGTGGGCTCTGTTTGGGGAAGATTAATGCATTATCTTTCTATTGTTATCTTTGTATTGCTATATACCCTATTTCTCACCACTCCATGTGAGAGCAATGCCTAATATAAAGTAGGTGTGACAGAAGAAAGAGAAAGAAAAGAACACAAGAAAGAGGGAAGGGAAAAGATGGGCTTGTCTCTTAAGAGAAAAATACAGGAACTGAGCCACCAGCTCATACTGTGATAAGACAGATTTTATAATCAGAAGGATGTTTGGAAAATGTTGGTTTTTTGTGGAACTCACGTTATATGAAGAATATGTGGCAGGATTTGGGAGTTTAGCTGCAGTTTCTGAGTTACTTTCTAAAGACCAGCATTGCCTTCAAATTCCCAGCAGCGATGCCTGGCAGCCAATATTGGGAAGCCTTCTGCTTACTGGGCACTGGGGGACTTTCTAGACTCTGAAATAGGACTAAATTTAATCCAAGAACTCTCAAAATGGAAACATTTAACTCTGGGAGGACTTAATTTACTTAGTTTGGATGGATCACATTTCACAACTATTTCAATCAAATTGACAGGTGTTTTATATGTGTTTGGAAATATAGAACTAATATAAATCTCTACAATATATTGGAGCAATCCTTTTGGACAGGTTCTAAATCCTGGCTTTACCACTTACCAATTGTATGGGCTTAGGTGTCCTTGCTACGTATATGGAAATATTAAGTAGATGAGTTGATAGGCATGGAGGATTTTATTTTTTGTTAAAAAAAATAAAAGGAGGGAAGAAGTTGGTGCACTGGTAGAGAGACTGAGACAGAGAGGGGAACAGAGGGCAGACCAGTATGTGTTCCCAGCCAGCCCAGGGGACCATTTGTTCTGCTTCTGAATTAAGAGCCAGGACAGAGGCAGGATGCTATTAGGAAACCCAAATTCCCAGGGAGGGTATTATGCGACAGGTTCTGATGAAGTATCCCCCTTAATGACTTACAGACAGTAGATATTAGAAAGGAAAGTTTAGTCCAAGAACATGAGCAAACTGATTTCCTAAGCTTATACTATACCCTCCTATAGTCCCCCAGAAACACTGAAGAGGCCTCAATTAAGTGGTCCAAGTGTCATAGTTACACAAATCAGGACTAACAAGTAGTATTAGCATCAATTCTGTGGTCCCCACAGCCTGGTGCAAGGCCTGGGAACATTCATGTTCACATTGTGCATCATTTTAAGTGTAGGATTTCAAACTAGTTGCCTTCTTGCAGTCTGCACAGACTCTACTTTCTGACTAAATGAGGGAAAAATTAAGTGTGGCTTATGATGAAAGTGAAAGTGAAGTTACTTAGTCGTGTCGGACTCTTTGCGACCCCATGGACTGTAGCCTACCAGGCTTCTCCATCCATGGGATTTTCCAGGCAAGGGTACTGGAGTGGGTTGCTATTTCCCTCTCCAGGGGATCTTCCCGACCCAGGAATCGAACCCGGGTTTCCTGCATTGCAGGCAGACGCTTTACCCTCTGAGCCACAAGGGAAGCCCCCGTGGCTTATGGTATTCAGTGTTAAATTTTACAATCTGGGTAGATGCAAGGAGAGCTTGATGCTGTGTTTGACTATACCTTTCAAAAAAAAAGAAAAAAAGAAAGCTGTACTGTAGGAGCTCACATATTCCCAACTTCTGAAAAGATTGGTTAATTCAGGTTCTCACATAAAATTGACAAAGATGAATTAATCCTAGGCCAGACTTCTGCTTTCAAGAAAACAATCAGTTGTGAGTTGTGTTTCTGATTTCAAGTTTGCCGCTTTCCTGAGAGGAATAATCCTCTTTTTATTGATAACTCAGGACAACATTAATACCCTGTTTGTGGGTGCTTAATAAAAATAAAATAATGTGTTTTCTGTTTCCTGCCAACGTTGTCAAAAGCATGTGCTGTGACAAATGACAAGATCTATGAGATAGGAAGCAGAACAATATAAAAGCATAGTGTGTCTTGTTCCATATAAGCATTCGCCTTCCAAAATATCTTATATTGGTAAAGCAAAGGACTTACCAAGGAAACCACCATGGAATAATTTGAATTTGAGTAACAATTCCCTTTTCACTTTAGAATATAATTTTTATTAAAATTAACTGGTTTCAGATCACATATTAGAGTCTTTTATAGATGAACCATGCAGAGATAGAGTAAAAAAATACATTTAAATGCATAATGTGATTAAATTATTTTCAATAATAAAATTAGAAAACTTCAACTTCCTACTTACATTAACATTTTATGATTTTCTGTGACAAAAATTTCTGATTAAATTGTTCTTCAGTGAGAAATGTATAAATTGTCAAGGGTCAGATGTGAGAGATTTCTCCTCTTTACAAATATCTTCCCTATTCTTTGGTACAAGCAATTTTAATAACATTGCAAATTCATACGAATCCAAAGTAAATCTGGAAGAAAGGTTTCTCCAGATAGCTTACCAAAACGACTAACCCTCTCCACTCCATCTATAATTGCTTTGTAGTCCAAATTTTCGTCTATTCCAACCTGTGAAAGAATGACATTCTAAAAATGGTATAAAATATTTGACTAGGTATTCATGTATAGATTAGTGAACTCCATTTTAAGTATTCCAAAGTAATGTCCTCTAAAGGCACACTTTTTTCCACAGCAAAGTAAGAATGAATAAAATAAACACCTGATAACTTCAATTTTCAATTAAGAAAAGAACATTTAAAAATGTTACTATTCACAGTTGCTGCTGTATCACAATGATGCTTTGCAAATGGGCAAATCTCATAGTATACAAGTATAGAGATTAGAAGTGACATTCCTAACTAAGGAATACAAGAGCCCCTCTACAAAAACCTTTTTGTTTTGTATTGGTGTATAGCCTATTAACAATGTTGTGACAGTTTCAGATGAACAGTGAAGGGACTCAGCCATACACATACATGTATCCATTCTCCCCCAAACTCCCCTCCCACCCAGGCTGCCACATTACATAGAGCAGAGTTCCATGTGCAACATGGCAGGTCCTTGTTGGCTATCCATTTTAAACACAGCAGAACGTACATGTTCATTCCAAAATCCCTAACTATCCCTTCCCCCCACCCCCTCCTCTGGCAACCATAAGTTCATTCTCTAAGTCTGTGAGTAAGAGTCCTCTTTAAAACATACCAGGCAAGAGGTTGTTCTCTTTGAAATGATGACCAGTTATCATTAAACTTGTGAGCCCTTCTATTTGTTAAAAAAATGTGCTTTGATATTCCCCATGATTTAAAAGTTAGTGCTAAATCCCTGTGAATATACGTATATATACACATATGATTACCTCAAATAAAATGGATAAAGCTCTTAACTTCCCTTTTCCTTTAATTGCTTCTTCAAAACTTGAAAATCGGTCTGCATCAAAGCAGTAGATCTGCATCTGTAAACATCATATTGACGGCTTTACTACATACAAAGACTTCACAAGAACTTCAGCAAAAAGACAATAAAATAATTAAATAATTTATCAGTTCAATAAATTCGAGACATTTTATAAATGATGTAATTCTATATTTTGCAAAATTTCAAAATATTTTATTAATTACATGTATACAAAGCTACATTTACTATCAATTACCCTTCAACAAAGAACAAAATATGAAATTAGACAGATCTAGACATGAAATTACCACTTTGAGATTGAGCAATTTTCAAATGTAATAAATTTATTTTACTTTAATTCTTTTGGCTGTACTTTGAGCGGTTTGCAGGATCTTAGTTCTCCGACCAGGGACTGAACCTTCATCCTTGGTAGTGAAAGTACAAAGTCCTACTCCTTGGACTATCGGGGAATTTCCAAATAAAATAAATAATCAGATGTTATTTTAACTATTTTGATGGAATTCTTTCAAGAATGGTTTCAACCTTCCTTGAATGAACGTGACTTACTTGATGGTCTGAGTTACCAGTTTTGGATATTACTGTCTTGAGCTCTACTAAGAGTGAAACCCTCGAGGAATCTCTGCTTCTACCTAAAAAATACCAAAGGAGTCCTAAATTCCTTATTTCAAGTCTCTCCTCCTGCTGGGAGGTTATGTGGGTGTTAATCACTCAGTCGTGTCTGACCCTGTGATCCCATGGGCTCCCATGGGTTCACCAGACTCCTCTGTCTATGAAATTCCCCAGGCAAGAATACTGGAGTGGTTAGCCTTTTCCTTCTCTAGGGATCTTCCTGATCCAAGGACTGAACCCAGGTCTCCCACACTGCAGGCAGAGTCTTTCCTATCTGAGCCACCTTGTTAATTTCTACTTCAGTCCATACATCTGTGATAGCCTTCACTCTTTGATATTCCTCGTGTCATGGGCTTGGAAATTAGATAACTCAGGTAGCTTAGAGATGTAACTAAGGTAAGAACAGAACCCTCAGAAATGATTAATGAGCAGTGAGGGCTGCGATCAGAGAAATAGTGGGTGTGAAGCAGAAGAAAGCAGTGCCTCCTGTCTTGGATGGTCACCAAAACCTTTCAGCCACCCTGAAGCATGAATGATTTTAAATCTGGCAAATGAGAAGGCAGAAGAGAAAAATGTATGTTCAAGTCAGAGGGTCCAGCTAGGAAAAGCCTACAGGCAAGAAAGTATGAGAAGTGGGAAACTGAAAGTGTGTTAGGATTTCAGCTGAGCACATGTGAGAAGAGAAGAGAGATATGAGATTGGCAAAGTGGGCAGGGGTCACAGCAAGAAGGACTGTGAGGTAGTCCCAGCAGTTTGGGCTGGAGCGCAACAGAAAGTTGTTGGGGAGGCGGGGCGCAGGGCTAAGGGGCAGGGATGGCCAATGGAAGGGATTAAGACTGGAGAGAAACTAGCTTCAGGGACTTACACATCCAAGTAAGAGGCTAAGATGGTGGGAAACTTCTTCTGAAGTCACACATCATTTAGGGGCAGAACTGAGGAGATGATTATAGGATGTGAGAGGGCAGGAAAAAAGAGCAAATCAAGGATACCCTCTAGTTTCTCCACTTGCACAATTTTTTAAAAATGTTTCAGTAAATTATTTTATTTGAGAATGACCTAGCTATTCAATAAACTTCCATCACTTAATTTAGCACAACTCAAGAAACCAAAATCTGGAGAGACAATTTATTATTTTTTATTTTTTCTTGGAGTATAGTTGCTCCTGCTTGCACAATTATATGGTGAGTGTTTTAAAAAATAAACAACAGGGAGTTCCCTGATGCTCCAGTAATTAGGATTCAGGGCTTTTACTGCTGTGGGCTTCAGTTCAATCCCCAGTTGAAGAGCCAAGATTCTGCAAAGCACATGGTTTGGCAAAAATAATAATAATAATAATAATAAAAAATAAATAAATAAAATAAAACCCATTCATGTTTAAAAATTAAATAAAAAGAAACAAATTACATCTCTGAGAGATTATTTGAGGGGCTTCTAAATAAGAAAAATATATGAGGTTTAGTACACAGATTCCGTACAGTTTATTTTACTGAATCATGGCTTGTGTTATTTTTAGGGTTTTCTTGATTTTCACCTTTGTTCTAAGGAGTACTGTGAGAGAGCTGAACTCTTAGAATTGAGAATGTTATCTGCTTAATGAGTTGATTTTCGTATTTCTGACAAAGAAGATTTGATAAATATACTTTTCTTTAAGGATATTTAAGAAATTATAAGCCACACATTTGAATGTGCTTATCCACATTATTTTTAATCCTTTATTAAATAACTAACTCATTTTATTTTCATTATCAATAACTGCTTTGAATTATAAAAGTAAAAATGCAACTTTAACACAGGCAATCTAGAAAATATGAGAATTTTAAAGGAGAAAAGGTAATAATGCCATCACCCAGAGAAAATTACAATGAATGTTTTCTTGGTTTCCTTCCATTATTTTTACAATAGTAATAATTCAACCTTTCATTTAATCCTCCTAATAACTCTATAGAGAAGTGTTACTACTATTATGTCAATTTCACAGACGAGAAACAGAAGCTTAGGGAAATTAAATAATTCATACAATGTCATGTCATATAACTACTAACTAAATGTGAAGCCAATATTCAAGCCTCATCGGTGTGACTTAGACTCTGTACTCTCTCTCTGCTGTTAATTAGTTTCATGCTTTACAAAATTTAGAATAATAACACTGTGTATATTATTTTACCTTCTGCTTTTTAAAAGCATTCATATCTTATGATGAACATTTTCTGTTAAATAAATCATTCTAAAACAGGATTTTTACAAGATCTATAATAATCCATTGCAATGTAATCATTTCCTTTTGTTTCAACTTTTATTACTATAAATAAGTTTTTGCCTCCAAATTTTTGAGTATGTCCTTAATTATTCTTTAGACTTAATTGCTATAAACTGAAATATAAGTATTGAGAATAAAACATCTAAAGTTATTGATAAGAACAAGTGAAATGCTTCCCAGAAAAGTCTTACCAATTTATACCTTCTCCAGACATGTATGAAAGTGTTCACATTTTTCATTGTATATTACTATGCATTATACTTATTTGCTGATTTTAAATTTGAAACATCACTTTAATTTGAAGTTTCTTGATTTTCTAGTACGTTGATGANATGTTGATGAAGTTTCCCCCTTTTTTCCCTAATGGGCTATGGGAAGAATTTCATTCATTCATTCACTCATCAATATTTACTAATCATCTATAATATAACATGACACTCAGCATTACTAGAAAGTGGAAAATCAACTATAGATCTTATACAGCTCAGTCCAGAGAGAAATGCAGATATTAACCAAGTAAACAAAATATAACTGTGTAAATTACAAACTTACATTACAAAGGAATCAAATTATATGTTAAATGAAACCCCAGTGACTTAGAAAATGAAATAGTAACTAGTGGGACTACTGACTTACCTCTAGTGGAAATTTTTGCCCTTCTAAACTATGTTCTGATCCATCAGATGACATATTGCATTTTCCCCAGTGAAAAGCTATCTTGCTTGCTTTGAACACTGTTTCTGAAACCCCTCCACTGAGACGGTAGTCATTAGTGAGATTAATTTCCACTTAAAAAAAAAACACAATAAATTGACATCTAAGTTTTTGAAAATCAAAATTACAAATTTAAATTTTCTTCTATTAAGGTACATTAAGAACATAATGTATTTGATAAATTAAAAAAATAAGCTACAATTTTGAAAGCTGAACTTTGTAACTGCATAATATACTTAATGTATCCTATTGCCACAGTGTAAAATAAATCCAAGACCTTAACTGCCATACAACACCTAAAGCAAGAGACAGGTAGTTCACCTACCCTGTCTGTTTGGTAGCCTATGTTTTGTTTGTTTGGCGTCCAAAACCCTGCTCCTCTAATGCCTCACATGGTCGTGAGGGGACAGTTAAAGCGAGAAGGAACAGAAGACTAGAAAGGAAAGGTCTTTTCTCCAACCTTCTCATGTTCCTGTTTCTATTCCTTATCAAGCTGCTGCTGCTTTTGTCCCATCTCCTTATGTTTCCAAGCATCACCCCAGGCTTCATCAAGCTTCAGGATTTCTGTCCTAGACTGTGGCAAGGAAGGCAGGAGGCCTTTTCCTTTTAAAGGGGTTTTAGCCATCTCATGTTTGAACCCTCGCTGGCAAGTCTCAGAATCTTAAACTCTAGAGATCCATAGTAGATACCATCTACTATCTGTATTTTAGGAGTCATCTGGGGGTTAATAATTCTCTTGAGAGTTTAATGCATGATTTCAATGTCTCTCAGTCAGATTTAAATAGTCTTTGTTTCATTAGGCAGAAATCACTTTTGGCATTTGGAACTGAATCCAACATACTGCACAGTGTAAAGACTTCTGAGTGAAGTATAATTAATTTTTAAGCTGTGTTTTTTTTTTTTTTCCAGCAGACACCAGCTAGTCAGAGATATACATTTTCATGAATAATAACAGTAGCAACAAACAACAACAATAATGGTCAACATTCACTTATCACTTACGACATGACAGGCATTACATTACTTTGCTGCTGCTGCTGCTGCTAAGTCACTTTAGTCGTGTCTGACTCTATGTGACCCCACAGACGGCAGCCCACCAGGCTCCACCATCCTTGGGATTCTCCAGGCAAGAACACTGGAGTGGGTTGCCATTTCCTTCTCCAATGCATGAAAGTGAAAAGTGAAAGTGAAGTCGCTCAGTTGTGGCCGAGTCTTAGAGACCCCACGGACTGCAGCCCACCAGGCTCCTCCGTCCATGGGATTTTCCAGGCAAGAATACTAGAGTGGGTTGCCATTGCCTTCTCCTTACATTACTTTACATGTATTAAATATTTGATCCTACACAATGGAAGATGATACCATTACAATCCCTATTTTACAAGATAAGGAAATTGGTCACAGCAAGGTTAAGGAACATTCTCAAGGTTCTATACTGTGCTTTAAATGGCCAGAATTGAACCTAGAAAGTGTGGCTCTAAAGATCAAGTGCTTGACCACACTCCACTAAGAAAATGAAGCAGAGATTACATGCTTTACTTCTTTGTAACACCCACTAAAACTGGTAATTAAAATGTCTAACATTTAGGACAATATACTATTATATATTTAATTAATAATACATTAGCAGTTGAGTACAGTCGCTCAGTCGTTTCCAACTCTTTGAGACCCCATGAACCACAACAGGCCAGGCCTCTTATAACATATAAAATCATTCATTCAAGAAATTCTTATTGAGTGCTTATTATTTGTCAAGCACTGATCCAGAAAAATTCCTACCTTCACAGGATTTAAATTACCATATTCACACAATTATATCAGCAAAATATGAAAAATAGAGAAAAATATCACTTACAATTAAATCACCCCAACATGGCTACTACTATAGTGAATATTTTTTCTAATCTTTTTCCCATGAGTATATTTGCTTTTACATAACTTGTTGATATACATACAATTTCATTTAAAACATAACATCAGGAAAAAATGCTAGCTTTTGTAAACTTCTGTCTATTTGTTGCTTACTGGAATTTTTATGACATTATAATTTGCATACTAAGAAAAAAAGCTTTATTAGAGAGTGCTTCCTAAGTATTAAAAACAAAACAGTGAAGTCACTCAGTCGTGTCCAACTCTTTGCAACCCCATGGACACCAGGCTCCTCCGTCCATGGGATTTTCTAGGCAAGAGTACTGGAGTGGGTTATAACTTAAAACTTTCTATCTAGAAGGACCAATACTTTCTTAAAGTTCAATTATAGTAGATTGCTTTTTTCACATCAAAATATTGAACATAACATACAACTGAGTAGAAAAGATCAAATAAAATGCACAAGAGAAAGAAATCCTGATTGACTAAGTGATTAACCAGTGATAGTTATTAAGTTAATTAGCTATATATTATGTTATCTTTATCAGCTCTTCCTGTTNGTTGAGGCATCTTTATTGCTATATTACTGGAGAACATTATGACTGGTTATTTAATTTTTTGTACACATTTCAAAAGGTCTGAACTTCCAATTTTCTATTTGATTTCTTGTATCTATAGTTTCTATCCAGTTCATACTACATACATCATTCAAAGAAAAATATAATGAAAATAATCTAAATACACTAAGTTTGATAGACATATTAAAGACAGAAATAAAATGCAAGTATTTTACCTGTTTTCCCAGTGTTATGAATGAATGTGTTTTCCAAAGATGTTTTATCCCAATCCTGAAATTTAAGTTTCTTAAGATTCACATTTACTTGTGTAAGATCTTCATCAATATTGATAGGAGACTGTTTGGGGCTATTACATGTTGGATATTTCTTTCCCCAATTTTTTTGATTCAATGCTCCTAGAGGAAAAAATGGCAATAAGTTTGGTTTTTAAATAACTATGCAAAAGCTAAATTTTGTTTATAAAGTAGTTAATGTTACATAAAAATAGACACAATATCGTCTAACAGACACACATCTTTAAACCAATTCTTAAGAACAATTACAATTGGTCCTCTGTATTCACAGGTTTCACAATTGCAAATTCAACCAACCTCAGAGCAAAAATATTTAGGAAAAAACTCCAGAATGTTCCAAGGAAACTTTAATTTGCTAAGTGCTGACAACTATTTACATAGTATTTACATCGTATATGCAACTGTTTACACAGCATTTACATTGTATTCAGTTCAGTTCAGTCCCTCAGTTGTGTCTGACTCTTTGCCACCCCATGGACTGCAGCACACCAGGCCTCCTTGTCCATCACCAACTCCCAGAGTTTACTCAAACTCATCTCCATTGAGTCAGTGATACCATCCAGCCATCTCATCCTCTGTCGTCCCCTTCCACTCCTACCTTCAATCTTTCCCAGCATCAGGGTCTTTTCAAACGAGTCAGTTTTTCGCATCACCTGGCCAAAGTATTGGAGTTTCAGCTTCAAAATCAGTTCTTCCAATGAACACCCAGGACTGATTTCCTTTAGGATTGACTGGTTGCATCTCCTTGCAGTCCAAGGGACTCTCAAGAGTCTTCTCCAGCACCACAGTTCAAAAGCATCAGTTCTTCGGTGCGCAGCTTTCCTTATACTCCAATTCTCATATCCATACATGACTACAGGAAAAACCACAGCTTTGACTAGACGGACCTTTGTTGGAAAAGTAATGTATCTGCTTTTTAATACGCTGTCTGGGTTGGTCATAACTTTTCTTCCAAGGAGTAAGCGTCTTTTAATTTCATGGCTGCAGTCACCATCTGCAGTGATTTTGGAGCCCCCAAAAATAGAGTCTGCCACTGTTTCCATTGTTTCCCCATCTACTGGCCGTGAAGTGATGGGACCAGAGGCCATGATCTTGGTTTTTTGAATGCTGAACTTTAAGCCAATTTTTCACTCTCCTCTTTCACTTTCATCAACTGCTCTTTAGTTCTTCACTTTCTGCCATAAGGGTGGTGTCATCTGCATATCTGAGGTTATTGATATTTCTCCTGGCAATCTTCATTCCAGCTTGTGCTTCATCCAGCCCAGCATTTCTCATGATGTACTCTGCATATATGTTAAATAAGCAGGGTGACAATATATAGCCTTGACGTACTCCTTTTCCTACTTGGAACCAGTCTGTTGTTCCATGTCCAGTTCTAACTGTTGCTTCCTGATTTGCATACAGATTTCTCAAGAGGCAGGTCAGGTGGTCTGGTATTCCCACCTCTTTCAGAATTTTCCATGGTTTGTTGTGATCTACACAGTCAAAGGCTTTGGCATAGTCAATAAAGCAGAAATTGATGTTTTTTGGAGCTCTCTGGCTTTTTCAGTGATCCAGCAGATGTTGGCAATTTGATCTCTGGCTCCTCTGCCTTTCTAAAGCCAGCTTGAACATCTGGAAGTTCACAATTCACGTATTGCTGAAGCCTGGCTTGGAGAATTTTGATCATTACTTTACTAGTGTGTGAGATGAGTGCAATTGTGTGGTCGTTTGAACATCCTTTGGTGTTGCCTTTCTTTGGGATTGGAATGGAAACTGACCTTTTCCAGTCCTGTGGCCAGTGCTGAGTTTNTGAGATGAGTGCAACTGTGTGGTCGTTTGAACATCCTTTGGTGTTGCCTTTCTTTGGGATTGGAATGGAAACTGACCTTTTCCAGTCCTGTGGCCAGTGCTGAGTTTTCCAAATTTGCTGACATATAGAGTGCAGCACTTTTACAGCATCATCTTTTAGGGTTGGAAATAGCTCAACTGGAATTCCATCACCTCCACTAGCTTTGTTTGTAGTGATGCTTTCTAAGGCCCACTTGACTTCACATTCCAAGAAGTTTGGCTATAGGTGAGTGATCACACCATTGTGATTATCTGGGTTGTGCAGATCTTTTTTGTACAGTTCTTCTGTGTATTTTTGCCACCTCTTCTTAATATCTTCTGCTTCTGTTAGGTCCATACCATTTCTGTCCTTTATTGAGCCCATCTTTGCATTAAATAGTCCTTTGGTATCTCTAATTTTTTGACGAGATCTCTAGTCTTTCCCATTCTATTGTTTTTCTCTATTTCTTTGCACTGATCATTGAGGAATGCTTTCTTATCTCTCCTTGCTATTCTTTGGAACTCTGCATTCAAATGGGTATATCTATGCTTTTCTCCTTTGTTTTTTGCTTCTTTTCTTTTCACAGCTATTGGTAAGGCCTCCTCAGAGAGCCATTTTGCTTTTTTGCCTTTTTCTTGAGGATGGTCTTGATACCTGTCTCCTGTACAATGTGAGCCATATTGTATTAGCTATTATAAATAATCTAGAGATGATTTGAAGACTATGGAAGCATCTATATAGATGATATGAAAATACTACACTATTTTATATAAGGGGCTTGCACATCCACAAATTTTGGTATTCAAAGGAATCCTGGAACAATCCCTCTCTGATATTGAGAAACAAGCATATTCCTAGATTCTGGGTTTTAATATGGTACATCATGAGAACAAGAGAAGGTGTCAACAAGACTCTTGTTTAGCCATCACACTCTTACAAATCCACAGAAAATTCATTTGTGTTATCGGATGTTAGTCTTAACCCAGGGTTCCAGATTAAAACATGTCCAGTTGATAGGAGTTAGATTCTGATCTGACTTCCTTAGCACTCTCCACGGGGTGAAGGTGGGAGGCTGCACTGTGTGTCATCCCAGCCACTGACTGATTTGGTTTAATTTCCATCTGTGTATGTGTTGCGTGTTAGTCACTCAGTCATGTCCGACTCTGCAATCCCATGGATGGTAGCCCGCCAGGCTCCTCTGTCCATGAAGTTCTCCAGGCAAGAATACTGGAGTAGTCATTCCCTTCTCCAGCGGATCTTCCCGACCCAGGGATCAAACCCCAGTCTCCTGCAATGCAGGCAGATTCTTTACCATCTGAGTCACCAGGGAAGCCCAAATTTCCATCTGCTCAGGGTCTTATTTACAGAAACGTAATTATCTGGGCTATCTTCAAAACAGCTTTTTCTTTTCCCTCTCTCTTTTCTTTCTTTCTGGTCATAAAACTTATATTTTATTGTTCAGCAAGAAGAAAAATAAAACAGGGTTTTCCAGAATTTTGTTTACCATAAAGTGAATTTTCATCTGTTCCACAGAATGAACAGTCCTCTCAACCAAAACTGCCCTGTAATGCCTTTGTTTCAACACTACCTGAAGCCATAAACCATCTCTCATAACCTTCAGTTCAGTTCAGTTCAGTTCAGTCACTCAGTCGTGTCTGACTCCCTGCGACACCATGAACTGCAGCACGCCAGGCCTCCCTGTCCATCACCAACTCCCGGAGTTCACTCAGACTCGTATCCATCGAGTGAGTGATGCCAACCTTACCTCACTGGATATTAACTGAGCTAAGTAGTAGCTAAGTAGTCATACCCACACAGTACTAAGAATGGGTACGTCTTATTTAATGTTCATTTATTAAAACACATGAAACGTTGCAGATCCAAGTCTCAACCTTTTCTCTGGCTAAACTCTAGCATTTCTGCAGCCATTCCATGAAAGAGCAGGTAGCAGCACCACTTTCACCTTCTTCCTTTCAAACGCTTTTCTTTTTGAACATGGGTATGGGCAAGGCCAAGATTTTAAATGATTGATGTTCAGAAAAATTATAACAAAACATACCATCCATACAATTCTAGTCTATACCATCTTTTTGGGATAAGGGAATCAGTGAGGGTGACTTTCATGCAAGCTGTCACAGTGTGCTAATGCTCATTTTGCATAATTTAACCCAGGAAAGAAATAATAATTAATCACACCATGGAATTGCCTGCACAGCCTGGGAAAATTAGGCAATTCATCTCTTAGTGAGCCATTCACCAGAATCAATAATAGGTGCTGAAAACTTATTTTGTTTTAAAATCTTAGCTCTAAGCTTAGAGAGTGCTTGAATACAATATGCTTTAAATATGCACAGTGATGCACATTTTGGCTTCTAGGAACGACTTTAAAGAATTGAGTAATAATACTATGTTAATTTCACTGTAAAGAACATTGGCAGGGAGACAAGAAAGCACTGCTTGTTTTACTCATGTCATTGTAAGAGAAACAAGAGAGAGAAACTGCGGTAGGAATCAATAAAGCTCTTCCTATTGCTTTAATTTTAAAAAACAGTACCATAAATTCTGAGCACACTTAGGAAGTCTTATAGTTGTAATGCATAGAAGCACAAAATTTTAAGTCTCTAGTAACACTGAATATGATTTATAACCTGTTTTGTCCATAATATTCTGTGCTCATCTTTATGTGGATTCTAACTTAACACATCCATAATTGAACACTTGATTTCTGCCCTACAAGTGCCTCCTACATTCACTGTCATTCCTAAACATAGAAGTCATCCTCGTGCCTCTGTTTCCTCCTCAGCAAGCCCTTTGGGATCTACCTTCAAAATATTTCCTTAATTAGGTCATTTCTCATCTCTACTGTTGGTGCCTTAGTCCAAGCTACCCTCATTCCTGGCCCCAAGTCTTGATGTTCCACAAGCAGCATCACCATCAATTAGGAGATTGTTAGGAGAGTCAGGTCTCTACTGCAGCCTCACCAAGTCAGAATCTACATTTTAACACAATCTGCAGGAGATTCATATACACATTAAATTTTGACAAACAATGACTTAGACATATCCAGTAGTCATGGATGTAAGAGTTGGACGATAAAGAAGGCTAAATACTGAAGAACTGATGTTTTCAAACTGTGGTGGTGAAGAATACTCTTGAGAGCGCCTTGGACAACAGGAGATCAAATCAGTCAATCTTAAAGGAAATCAACCCTGAACATTCATTGGAAGGACTGATGCTGAAGCTGAAGCTCCAGTACTTTGGCCACCTGATGAGAAGAGCTGACTCACTGGAAAAAGACCCTGTTGCTGGGAAAGATTGAGAGCAGGAGGAGAAGGGGGCAACAGAGGATGAGACGGTTGGATGGCATCATAGACTCAATGGCCATGAGTTTGAGCAAACTCTGGGAGACAGTGAAAGACAAGGAAGCCTGGCATGCTGCAATCCATGGGGTTGCAAAGAGTCGGACATGACTTAGCAACTAAACAAAAATAAAGTGACCCATGTCTACCATGAGATAATACAGGTTAAGCTACTAAATTTGCTGTGTGCTGTAGTAATTTGCTGTGTGGCATAACAAAACTAATGCAATCTGTAGCTAGTCATCTTTTAAAGAACATGTTAGATTACACATAACTCCTTGACTTAGGTCCTTCCAATGCATTTTCATATTAGAATAAAATATATAGACTCTTTTCCAGGGCTAACAGACCCTGTATGATGTCACCAGTCACATCCACTTGGATCTCATTTCCTGCCACTCTGTGGTGATGACTCTCTATTCCAGCCATACTGACTTCTTTTCTGTTCCTTAAGCATGAGAAGCCTTGGGGTTTGCCACTTGCTGCCACTCACTTTCTGGAATCTTCTGCCCCATTTGTCTGCAAGGCTCCTTCTGATCAGGTCTCTGCCAAAATGCATCTCTTTAGAGAGAGGCTTTCTCTGAACAATCTGTATAAAATACACTTCCCTTCCTCAGCAATTCTCAATCACTTCTCCTTATTTTATTTTTCTTCTCCTAAGTTACTAACTGGGGCTTCTAGGTAGCGCTTATTTAACTTCTATGCAGAGTACATCATGAGAAACGCTGGGCTAGAAGAAGCACAAGCTGGAATCAAGATTGTCAGGGGAAATATCAATAACCTCAGATATGCAGATGACGCCACCCTCATGGCAGAAAGTGAAGAGGAACTAAAAAGCCTCTTGATGAAAGTGAAAGAGGAGAGTGAAAAAGTTGGCTTAAAGCTCAACATTCAGAAAACGAAGATCATGGCATCCGGTCCCATCACTTCATGGGAAATAGATGGGGAAACAGTGGAAACAGTGTCAGACTTTATTTTTTTGGGCTCCAAAATCACTGCAGATAGTGATTGCAGCCATGAAATTAAAAGACGCTTACTCCTTGGGAGGAAAGTTATGACCAATCTAGATAGCATATTGAAAAGCAGAGACATTACTTTTCCAACAAAGGTCCATCTAGTCAAGGCTATGGTTTTCCCAGTGGTCATGTATGGATGTGAGAACTGGACTGTGAAGAAAGCTGAGCACTGAAGAATTGATACTTTGAACTGTGGTGTTGGAGAAGACTCTTGAGAGTCCCTTGGACAGCAAGGAGATCCAACCAGTCCATTCTGAAGGAGAGCAGCCCTGGGATTTCTTTGGAAGGACTGATGCTAAAGCTGAAACTCCAATACTTTGGCCACCTCATGCGAAGAGTTGACTCATTGGAAAAGACTCTGATGCTGGGAGGGATTGGGGGCAGGAGAAGAAGGGGAGGACAGAGGATGAGATGGCTGGATGGCATCACTGACTAGATGGACGTGAGTCTGAGTGAACTCCAGGAGCTGGTGATGGACAGGGAGGCCTGCCGTGCTGCAATTCATGGGGTCGCAAAGAGTCTGACACGACTGAGCGATTGAACTGAGCTGAACTGAGGTAGCACTAGTGGTAAAGAATCTGCCTGCCAATGTAGGAGACATGAGAGATGTGGGTTTGATTCCTGGGTGGGGAATATTGCCTGGAGGAGGGCATAGCAACCCACTCCAGTACTCTTGCCTGGAAAATCCCATAGACAGAGGAGCTTGGTGGGCTATAGTTCAGGGGTCGCAAAGAGCTGGGCATCACTGAAGCTCCAGCACAGCAGAGCACAAGATACTAATTATATTTATTTATTTGTTTCCACACTCTAGCAACTAGAGAAAAGCCTGGCACATGGTAGGTATTCAATAAATGTTTGTTGAATGACTGAATCAGACACAAAAATGTTATATTAAAAAAATTTAATATATTTTTAAAATAAAATGCCTTTCATTTTATTAGTCTCAGCTCACAGGGGTCTAACATAGGATGAAAATAAGGGGAAGAAAAAGAAAGAAAACTGACCAACTAAAGAACATTTCTAAATTCAACTGCAGGCCACATCTACCTGTCTGTTATATGACAATTTTGTTGAGAAGGCCCCACTAAACTTCTGCTAAAGGATCTCAAGAAAGATCTGATATCTAATCTGTGCATTGTCTGACAGTATATGATCCCGAGTCACTGGATTATGTTTGAATTGCATCAAATGACTACACTGAGCGTGGACTCAGTTTAAATCACCTACTAGCTCATCATGCCAACTACAGCATAGGTTCAGGAAGTCTCCTTAATTTCTGTGATTATAAAACAAAAGAGTTAGAATAGGGAAAAGAAAATTTTTCAGTGAAAAGGCTGTAAAGCAGAAAAAGTCCAAAAATATAAGACCTTGATGTTATTTTTGCAATGGACTCTGAAAAAAGGATGTTTCAGATACTCATAAGTAGAAATCCAGGGAAAGAAAATTGTGTTAAAATTGTGCACAAGGATGAAATATAAACCAAAGAAGCATTAAATATACCCTAGCTGTTTTGATAATGAAGCAATATTTAACCCTATGCTTAAATATTATTTTTAAAATTCCCAAATTAATGGTTTTAATTTTGCAGTTGGAGACCACAGTCCATGTAGTAATTAAAGCCAGGATGATGTATCCAAGAAAGCAGGTGTACAGAATTCATTAGAACTACACTGTATCACTTGAGGGTTATTAACAAATGTTATGATGGAAGAAATTAGGATATGCATTGTCATTGCAGCAGAAGATTAGCAAGATGATTTACCCATCAGGAGTACTGCAGACTACTAAATGACAGCTCTGGAGAATTAAAATAAATTATTCATTCACATAGTCATCCATTCTTTCATGCATTTATTGACTCACCTGAATTAGTGCCACCCCTATGAATTTCCTGCACTCACCTCTACTGGAGCACTTCACAGACTGCGTGTTGTTTGTCAACTTATCTATCACATCTATATCTTATCGCCAAAATCTGAGTCTGGCACACAGTAGACACAAATTAAGTGCTTGGGCAATAAACTTTGAACACCAAGCGAAAATATCCAGTATTTACATCCTATGCACTCTTGATTCCAAGCAGAATGGAAACCAATTGTAGGCTCTGTAGGAAATATGCATGAGTTCAAGTTTGTTTGATCCTTCTTTATTTTTTCATTCCAGAAAGTTGGGAATGTGTTCAATAAAAAGTAAGACAAGTGCATAAAGGAGTAGATGGGATGAAAGAAGGTAAACATGGTTATCAACGCATGCAATGCAGGTTTTGAGGAATGGAGAGAATCCAGAAGGCAGAGGGCAACTGAGAGCATGTCTGCTTGGGTGATAAGCCTGAGCAAACTCACTGTGGGAAAAAAGTGCAGGCAATGCTCAGAGACAAGTGAGCAGGGAGTGAATGCCTCTCTTTCTACCAAGGGAGATGGAAAGGCAGGCTGTAATCACATGTAGTTAGGGAGGCCAGTGGGAGGCACTGAGGCTTTGAAATGCTAAGGAGCTCACTGCTGCCTAATCAGACAGGCTGAACTGGCAGGAAAGCAGGATGAGCAGGAAGAGGGAGGCTGCATAATGAGTGGACACTTCCACTGGCATCTTTTATGTGTCTTCATCTGATTTGATAAAGTTAGTTGCTCAGTTGTATCTGACTCTTTGCGACCACATGGATTATAGCCTGCCAGGCTCCCCTGTCCATGGAATTTTCCAGGCAAGAGTACCAAAATGGATTGCCATTTCCTTCTCCAAGGGATCTTTCCGATCTAGGGATTAAACCCAGGTCTTCAGCATTGCAGGCAGACTCTTTTTTGTCTGAGCCATCAGGGAAGCCCAATCCCAGTGCAATGGACTGAATGTTTAAATCCTCAAATTTATATGTTAGAATCCTAATCCCCATGTGATGGCATTTGGAGGTGGGGCCTTTAGGAGGTGATTAGGTCATAAGGGCTCTGACTGAGATCAAGGATTAGTGCCCTTATTAAAGAGACCCCAGAGAGATCCCTCGCCTCTTCTAAATGTGAGGTTACAGTGAAACATCAGTGATCTAAGAAGCAGCCCTCACTAGATACAAAGTCTGCTGGTGCCTTGACCTTAGACTTTTAGTTCTTCAGAACTGTGACAAATAAACTTCTGTTGTTTATAAGCCACCAGTCTATGGTATGTTGTAGAAGCCTGAGTGGCTAAGATAGCCTGTATCTATTTGGAATACAGCATGTTTCTGTTTCTTGCTCATACTGTAATTTCACAGCACCTTTCTTAGAACCTGGTACTTAAGGCCTAAATAAATATTTCCTGAATGAATAATAGTTCAATAAAATATCTACAGCTACCTGTACTTCAATATCTTTGTACTACATACCTTCTAAATAGGAACACATTCTAAAAAACATTCTGTGTAGGGAAGTATTTATTACTCCATAAGTCTCCAACATAAAAATATCCACTGGGGAAAACTAGAGTTTAAAATAAAGAAGGGTGAGTAAAATACCAATGCAGATTTTAATATTTGAAAAGTGAGAAAATGATGAAAATGAAAATCAAAGGAAATTGCACAATTCTTGAGTCTAACTTTCCAGTATCAGAAAAATGAATAAAATAATTAAAATATAGTTTAAAGCATTCAGCAAAGATCCACTGAAATTAATATAAATATGATTATTTCTTTTCAAGGTTACCAT
>SJYQ01084880.1:332888-359143 GCA_006410935.1 Redunca redunca
TTTGTTTCTTTAGCATTTATTTCTGCCCTAATTTTTATGATTTCTTTCCTTCTACTTACTCTGGGGTTCTCCATTTCTTCCTTTTCTAGTTGCTTTAGGTGTAGAGTTAGGTTATTTATTTGACTTTTTTCTTGTTTCTTGAGGTGTGCCTGTATTGCTATGAACTTTCCTCTTAGCACTGCTTTGATAGTGTCCCACAGGTTTTGGGTTGTTGTGTTTTCATTTTCATTCATTTCTATGCATAATTTGATTTCTTTTTTGATTTGTTCTGTGATTTGTTGGTTATTCAGAAGTGTGTTGTTCAGCCTCCATATGTTGGAATTTTTAATAGTTTTTCTCCTGTAATTGAGATCTAATCTTAATGCATTATGGTCAGAAAAGATGCTTGGAATGATTTCGATTTTTTTGAATTTATCAAGGTTGGATTTATGGCCCAGGATGTGATCTATCCTGGAGAAGGTTCCGTGAGCACTTGAGAAGAAGGTGAAATTCATTGTTTTGGGGTGAAATGTCCTATAGACATCAATTAGGTCTAACTGGTCTATTGTATCATTTAAAGTTTGCGTTTCTCTGTTAATTTTCTATTTAGTTGATCTGTCCATAGGTGTGAGTGGGGTATTGAAGTCTCCCACTATTATTGTGTTATTGTTGATTTCTGCTTTCATACTTGTTAGCATTTGTCTTACATATTGCGGTGCTCCTATGTTGGGTGCATATATATTTATAATTATTATATCTTCTTCTTGGATTGATCCTTTGATCATTGGTTATCCATTTTAAATATAGCAGTGTATACCTGTCAACTTTACCAACTTGGAAAAATCCTAGATACACAAACAAAAACCTGAGATAATAACAATAAAAATTACTGCTCTAAAATGTAATAATGGCTCAGTGGTAAAGAATCTACCTGCAGTGCAGGAGACAAAGGAATCGCAGGTTCAATCCCTTGGGTCAGGAAGACCCCCCGGAGGAAGAAAAGGCAGCCCACCCTGGTATTCTTGCCTGGAAAATGCCATGGACAGAGGAGTCTGGCGGGCTATAGTCCATAGGGTTGCAATGAGTAGGACATGACTGAGCACACACACGTGTACAATGTAATAAACAACTTAAGTTTTTCCAGACCACAGGGGAAAAAATAAAAACACAAGGTGAAGAAGATGGAAGGACAATGACACGTAGAATATTATTACTCTGAAGATAAGTAATCACATCCTGATAATATGTGGGGGGTATAAATGGAATCAACGCACAGAACAAGCAGAATGGTATTCACAAAGAGTCACAATTAACCGGTGCTTCAATCTGAAAATGAAATGAAGCCTATGGAGAAGGAAAGAAGAATGGAATTAAGGCAGGAAATCGTGCGGGGTACAAACCAACACAATAGAGTTGAAGACTAAAAGGAGGATGCCGTTTCAAGGATTTAGGAATGTTTAAATGATTTTTATTTGAAAGTGAGAAAGAACTGAAAGTGCAAGTGTTAGTTGCTCAGTCGTGTCCGACTTTGCGACCCCACGGACTGTAGCCTGCCAGGCTCCTCTGTCCGCAGAATTCTTCAGACTCTGAAGAATACTGGAGTGGGTAGCCATTCCCTTCTCCAGGGGATATTTGTGACCCAGGGATCAAACGCAGATCTCCTGCACTGCAGGCAGACTCCTTACCATCTGAGCCACCGGGGAAATGGAAAAGGGAGAGAGGCAAAGGATGACTCCCAAGATCCTGACTGGAGCACACCTCGGTGTATCATGGTACCTGTGCCACTGATAAGAACAGATGGAAAGAAAGACTCTGCACCTGGATTTGGATCTGCAGACTGAGATTTCCATGGAGGTTAGTTAGGCAATCAAAAATATGAGTCTGACAGAAAGGCAATGGCACCCCACTCCAGTACTCTTGCCTGGAAAATCCCATGGATGGAGGAGCCTGGTAGGTTGCAGTCCATGGGGTCGCTCAGAGTCAGACATGACTGAGTGACTTCACTTTCACTTTTCACTTTCACGCATTGAAGGAAATGGCAACCCACTCCAGTGTTCTTGCCTGGAGAATCCCAGGGACAGGGGAGCCTGGTGGGCTGCCGTCTATGGGGTCACACAGAGTTGGACTGAAGTGACTTAGCAGCAGCAGCAGCCAATGAGAAGCCTGGACTACAGGCAGGTACTGGGGAACACAGCATGAGAGGACAATTTAAAACCATGAACACGGATGAAATACTTCAAGTTAACAAGCAAGATTAATGACAAGACAGCGAAGAGTGCTAACATTTAGGGAGTCCAAGGGAAGGAGGAAGTACCCAAAGAAATTAAGAATAGGTGGCCTGAAGGAGAATTGCAAATTTAGAAGAAAACCTTATCCTGAAACTCTAGAGGGATGGTTGCAGCAATGAGAGATTATCTCAAAGTAAATATCACACACATTAGAAAGCCCACAGGGTCATGACTGAAGAACAACTATGGGAGTGGATTATTTCTTAACTCCAAATCCTGCATTCCTAGAAAAAACTATTTAAATGAAATAGTGGCTCTGAAATTTAGACTACAGTAGGCAGAAGATTAAATTAGAGATGACAGAGTAGCATCAAAAAAGAGCTTTTTAAAGCTTATTCTGAAGTAAGAACAGGGCAGCATACAAAGACTGATGCAAGCAGGAGGAATGCTTTTTTTAAAAGACAGAAATTTAAGCATGCCTATTAAAAGGGGCCAAAGAGTTATTACAAGAAGGAGCTTGAATAATGTGAGGTCCAGGATCGAGGTCTCCCTAAGGGAGGAAGGTAAACTACGGATGGAGGATTACAGCCTGTGAGAGGAAAAGAAACATTTTAAAAAATCAAGGAAATATGGATTTGCAAACATTTAGACATGGAGGAATAAGAAATCTGCTGGCAGATAGCATGAATTTCTTTAACCCTTCTCTTTATTTTCTCAGGAAAACTGGACGCAAGATACACTGGCTGTGGGAGAGATGCAAGGAAGAGAATGGGCTTGAGGAAACTGGTGGAAAATGAAATTGTGGACATTCAAGACTGATGGAAACACTGAGGGCTCCACTGGTGTGGGCAACCATGAGCTTGTCGAGGCAGCACTGTAAAGTGTGTTTGTGTAGGCTTTTCTTTTTGGAAATTTAGTATTCCTGGTGGACAAGTACAGCAGGTAGAGTTGCAGTCCCACTGTGGAGATCAGTAGGATGTGTGTGATGGAATAACAGAAGGTCAGGGAACTGGAGACTCTGGATAAAGAGTATTGAAGCTCCCTCCCAATCCCCAGTCTCAAATTTGGTGGAGGAAAAGATTTTTTAAAAAGGCCATTAAACAGCTACAACCACAGAGTCATCTGTCATCCTTCATTTTGTTATAAAATGAACTGTTATAAAACAGTGAAGCCCAGTATTGCAGTGTTTCCGTTGCTATCCTGGTATCAAATATTTAATCAAAATCAGAAAAATACTGCTGAAATTCAGCAATCTCCAGAAACGATGAGGGGTTTTTCTTGCTCTATCATCACCTGCCAAAAAGCCATCACCTCTAAAAGAAAAGGTTCAGGTTTTAGGTAACTCTGTAATGCACTCATCTCACATGCTAGTAAAGTAATGCTCAAAATTCTCCAAGCCAGGCTTCAGCAATACATGAACCGTGAACTTCCAGATGTTCAAGCTGGTTTTAGAAAAGGCAGCGGAACCAGAGATCAAATTGCCAACATCTGCTGAATCATCAAAAAAGCAAGAGAATTCCAGAAAAACATCTATTTCTGCTTTATTGTCTACACCAAAGCTTTTGACTGTGTGGATCACAATAAACTGTGGAAAATTCTGAAAGAGATGGGAATACCAGACCACCTGACCTGCCTCTTGAGAAACCTGTATGCAGGTCAGGAAGCAACAGTTAGAACTGGACACGGAACCACAGACTGGTTCCAAATAGGAAAAGGAGTACATCAAGGCTGTATATTGTCACCCTGCTTATTTAACTNNATGAAGAGCTGACTCATTTGAAAAGACTCTGATGTTTTGAAAGACTTAGGACAGGAGAAGGGGATGACAGAGGATGAGATGGTTGGATGCCATCACCGAGTTGATGGACATGGGTTTGGGTGGACTCCAGGGGTTGGTGATGGACAGGGAGGCCTGGCGTGCTCCAGTTCGTGGGGTGGCAAAGAGTCGGACACGACTGAGTGACTGAAGTGAGTGAGTGATTCATGTTATGACCTTTATATTTGCCTGATTCTCTTCAAATGAGTCCACTGTGTTTAATATTCAGGATTGAGACTAAAGGCAGTGACGACTGATTAACTGCAGGACTTCAGGGTAGCATCTGCTCTTAACTATCTGAACTCAATGAAAGGCAGGCAAACTAGGGAACGATGAGAGTGCTATGGGGCAAGATTTCATTGTTGCTGCAGTCTGACTATCACCAGGGAGATGGCAAATACAGACTCCAAAACATCCTTGGAAATTAGTCCTTGAGAAAATACTCTTGAAGATTAGCTGTGAAAGTTGCTTTAGGGTCACTGTAAGCTCGTCTGTGGTCATTGAGTCTTCCTCTTCTCTGACAAATGAAGAACCAAACTCTTTACGCAAGGGAACAGCAGCACAGCGGGGAAGGGTGGTAGCAGTGGTGGCAGTGACACCACTGTCGTATGTGTGCTCAGCGCGAATTGCCCACATACTCGTTATCGGTACGGGGCATGACGGAGGCTCTGTTTCCTACTTTTATTAGGAGGATCAGAGATTCGGAGTTGAAGTCTGAGACACAGATATAACCTGAGATCTTTCCATCTGTAATTGCTATTCAGTTGCCAAGTAGTGTGCGACTCTTTGCAACCCCATGGACTGCAGCATGCCTGACTCCCCTGTCCTCCACTCTCTCCTGGTGTTTGCTCAAATTCATGTCCATTGAGTCAGTGATGCCATCCAACCATCTCATCCTCTTTCATTCTCTTCTTTTGTCTTCAATCTTTCCCAGCATCAGGGTCTTTTCCAATGAGTCAGCTCTTTGCATCAGGTGGCCAAGGATTGGAGCTTCAGCTTCAGCATCAGTCCTTCCAATGAATATTCAGGGTTGATTTCCTTTAGGATTGACTGGTTTGATCTCTCTGCAGTCCAAAAGACTCTCAAGAGTCTTCTCCAGCACCACAATTCAAAAACATCAATTATTTGGCACTCAGCCTTCTTTATGGTCCAACTCTCACATCCATACATGACTACTGGGAAAACCACAGCTTTAACTACATGGATCTTTGTTCCCAAAGTGATGTCTTTACTTTTTAATACACTGTCCAGGGCTTCCAAGGTGGTGCCAGCGGTAAAGAACCTGCCTGCCAGTGCAGAAGACAAAAGAGACTCAGGTTCGATCCCTAGGTTGGAAACCCTGGAGAAGGGCAAGGCAACCCACTCCAGTATACTTGCCTGGAGAATCCCAAGAACAGAGGAGCCTGGCAGGCTGCAGTCTATAGGGTCGCACAGAGTTGGGCAGGACTGAAGCGACAGCATGCAAGCACAAGGTTTCTTACAGCTTTCCTTCCAAGGAGCAAGCAAACACTTTATTTGTAATAGAACTTCTGATAATTTTCCTACAGTGTTGTTTCAATATTTTGATTACAGAACATGCTGTCTATTAGACCAAAGTTTCTGATTCAATTCCTATATAGACCATCTCCTTTCTGTATATGTTTATTACAAAAGCTGTGGGTGAATATCACAAATACATTGCTCCAGCTATGTATATAAATATATAAACAGAATTCTGTTTTATATCATCTTCAGATCCCATCAAAACTTAATTTTATTAAATACAGCTTTTACTTGTTCATTTATTCACTCATCAAATATTTACGGAGTGCCTAGTGTGAGACAGAATAAACATCTGGTACAAAAGATTCAAAGACAAATAAAACAGCATCCTTCATCAAAGAACTCATTTCCTAGTGAGAACCCAAGACATAGCAACTGTTAAATATAATACAGTCCACTAAGGATAATAGCAGAGATATGCATAGAATATTCCAGGGACATAAAAGAGTTGTAGCTAGCCCAGATAGGATGAGAGACAAAGAAGGCTTCCTGAATGACAAGTTGCCTGAGATAAGTCTTAAATGATGGGTACACTCAGTCATATCTGACTCTCTGCAACCCCACTGACTGTAGCCCACCTGGCTCCTCTGACCATGGAATTCTCCAGGTAGTACTGAAGTGGGTAGCCATTCCCTTCTCGAGGAGACCTTCCCAATCCAGGGACAGAACCCAGGTCTCCCACACTGCAGGCAGACTCTTTACAATCTGAACCACCAGGAAAGCCCAAATGATGGGCAAGTATTATCAAATTAAATTTGGGGAAGGAATCCAGGGCTGAAGGTACCCAAGAAGATAGAATCGCATGAATTCAGAAGAGAGAGAGAGAATGGTTATCTGAGAAGATGACCCAGAAATTTTATACGCTGATACATAAAAGGCAAGGCAGAGAGGAGAGAGGACTGAGTACGGTGAGGAGACACTGAAGATCTAAATGCCTCGATAAAGGGTTTGAGCTTTTCCAGGAGGCTATTGAAGAGATTTCAGTTGTAGATGACAAAGTTATGTGTAAGTTTCATGGAGGTAACTACAGTTACAGAGTTGAAGAGACAAAACTGACGGCAGTTCAATTAAAAGTCTGAGCCACAGTTTAGGTGAAGAATAGTTAAGATCTAAACTGGGGGAGAGAGAAAGAGGGAGAGGAAAAAACTCAGGGCTGAGGAGCTGATTAGCAGTAGGGTAGTGAATGGTCACTTTAATGACTCTGGCTTGGGTGGTTGAGGATTGCAACAAGGCCAGTCAAGAGGAAACAGTTTATATTCCCCCAAGGGACCTCTTGCCAGGTCATTCTCTCCCATGTCATTCGCCATAGCCACCATGCAACTAGGCATTCGTTTCAGGGGAGGGAGAACCACAATCTTCTATGGTCTACACTATAGACCCAATAGGGCATCCCAGGTGGTGCTAGTGGTAAAGAACCTGCCTACCAATGGTAGCTGCCTATAGTGGTAGCTGCCTATCAATGTAGGAGACATAAAAATTGTGGGTTCAATCTCTGCATCAGGAAGATCCCCAGGAGGAGGGCATGGCAACCCATTTCAGTATTCTTGCCTGGAGAATCCCATGGACAGAGGAGCCTGACAGGTTACAGTCCAAAGGGTTGCAAAGAGTTGGACATGACTGAAGTGACTTAGCATGCACGCACAAATGCACACAGACCCAATAACCCCAGGGAATAGCATGAAGGAGGCCTAACTGAATGCTTCTGCAAGTCAAAGCTCTACCGTGGCTGTGGCTGATTCCAGGTCTTTGCAGAGCATGGGGGCCAGTTTCAGGGAACTAATATTATATAAAAACTTTAGCCTGATGATTCCATATATGAGAAAATGGAAAATGCCAATGAAAACACTGGTCTCACCAAAAGCAACATAAAGAATAATTTAATGATACCAGACTTTTCAAACATTAGACTGCTGAATAATAATAAACTATATGACATCAGTAATCATTTTGATTGCCCTTAAAACAAAATAAAACCAGAAATGTTTCTTAAAAGAACAGAAAGGGTTAGAGTTTTAAAAAAAATTCCCCCAAAGAGTTGAAGGCCTGTTTGCCTTTTGCATAAATCTAACTTTCTCAGTCTTGTTATTATATCATGGCCCTTCCAAACAAGGTAAAGGCTATATAGACAGACATATGGATTTTACTTGGAGAAAATAATGATAACTAAAATTGTTTTCTTCATCAACAATTTGAAATAAACTGTCCAATGAAAGCTAACAGAACTTATGAAATATAAAAGAAATAGATGATGAAACATTATTACCCCAGTTAAAAAAGTAAAATGAGAAGAAAGTGGTTAAGTGCTAATAAAACTAAATTTCTATTTAAAGATAGCAAATTTAATTCTTGGCTTAAAAAACTCTTAAAGTTGACTCATGAATTACAATAAATTGTTTTAATGTTGTAATAAATGGCTTGTGAGAAACACAGTCTACTGCTGTGTTTCTTCTGCCTTTCTGTTTTCTGACTCTCCACTTACTTTTTTAATTACTCTCAAGTCAGGAAACTTCTGAAAACAGAGAAGTCTGAGCACTGATTCTTTCTTTTTTTTTTTTTCCTAATTTATTTTTTAGTGATGCTTAAATAAGAGTTTTTGAAGATAACTAATTCCAGCACATGGCAACTTATAATTCAGATAAAACGAAGTGGTAATCGAGTTATACCACCAAGAGATTTATTGCAGCAGCCCATTAAACTTGCAAGTGCCCCTGCTCTTTAAGCATACACACAGAAGGCTAAAGGCTTTAACTAAAATGATATGAATCTCTGCCAATGGATTATCAATCTCTAATAAGAACAAAATATTAAAACTGTCAAGCAAGTCAATTATATTTGATTTTTAATCAATTGATTCTTCAAGGGTTTATCTTATATGTAAAATAAGGATGTATTTGCATGGAATCAAATATNAACTGTTTTCAGTTACTATAGATTTAAGTAGATTCTCTTTTCCAATGAGCAGGTTCCCTCTCCACTTCAAGATGAAACAAAGATGGTGTGACAGGAAGCTGGAGCAAAGGAAGCGAGAGAGAGCAAACGAAGGCAGAGAGAAGCCCCTTGAGAAGTTACAAAACTCCTGGAGAGGGCTCAGGACTTACACAAGCGCCAGAACCTGAGCGGATGAAGCAGCAGGGCTGGCCTTAAAGCCAACAGAAGCTAGATCTTTGAAAAGTTGGGGGGCCCCAGCTGACATCTGTTTTAGATATTTCCAACTAATTAAAACCGAGGAATGCCAAAATCAAGAAAGAGGTAAAAATCAACAATGCATGTACAGAAGAGCAAATGTCTTTGTTTGCTCCGGTTTAATGTGGTATCCATGACTTTGCATACACCATTAACAAATAATAAACACCACATTTCTAAAAAGTGTTCAACACAGTCACATTAGGAAAACTCTTCAAATAAGTCCCTATTTTCCACTCCCTCAAGACAAGACTTTAAAAAGTTATGCTAATAATACCAAATGGTATTGCAAATGTTTTCCTCAGTGGTAGACTGCTGAGGTTATAATCATCTCAATACCAAAGAGTCACTGCAATTCTTTAAGAAATCTATTTAAAATGTTGGGAGCTTCAAAGAAGCTGACCCTAGACAGTATCTCTATAAAGACTGACAAATTGGTTTAGCACAAAATATTTATTTTCAACTAATTCACCTTGACTCCATTTGGTAGATCTCTAGAACACCAAATGGAGAAAATCATCCAGATCAAAGATCTAATTCCATCACAATGCATCATGACTTTCATTAAATCACTAAGTCATTAATCTTCTAAATCAAAAATATGTTTAATGAATTAGTCTTCTGATTTCATGTTTAAAAAACACAAGTCTATGACTTTGATGGGTAACTGGAAAGTGAATGCTGGCCACAAATGTTATGTTTCTAAATCCAGCTTTGACTTTTTCTATCTATTCTCTGGACTTGTAGGGGTCTACTACTGATTATCTCAGTTACTATTTTTTTGGCAATACTTCTAGAGCTGAAAACACAAACATAAGTTTTTGTTCAGTCAGTCTAAGGTCTATAAGGAGAAGACATATGGTTAAACAAATCAGTGGAATGAAAATTAAAGGTAATTTAATAGAGACATATTTACATGGTCAATTCCCTAGGGTAATATATATATATATATATATATTTTTTTTTTTTTTTTTAATGTTTCATTTTATACTGGAGTGTAGCCAGTTAACAAAGTTGTGATAATTGCAGGTGGACAGCGAAGGGACTCAGCCATACATATACATGTGTTCACTCTCCCCTGGGGTGATATGATTGGTTCTGAAATATAGAAAGCTGAGCACATGTTCACTAAGACAGGATTATTCTTGCTTTCTAGCCCAAGCCAGATCACCAGTTCCCTTTGAAACTAGAGAAGAAATGGTGATTTGGTTTTTAATTACAACCCTCCTATTTGGGATCTTACTTTGCTCCTTCACCTATATCTGGCGTCTGGGTTCTACACCATGCTCTGTCAAGTTTTCTATCCTGATCTCTGATTATGGCTTGTCCACCATACAATATAAGGATTGGGAAAACCCACCCTGGTTCAATTATCCCACGATTGCTTGAATCCTCTCCAGGGATCCCCAACCTCTGAGATCTAATGCCTGATGATCTGAGGTAGAGCTGAGGTGATAAAGATAGAAATAAAGTGCACAATAAATAAATAAAGTGTAATGCAATGCACTTGAATCATCCTGAAACCATGTCCTCCACCATCCCTGGAAATATTGTCTTCAAAGAAACTAGTCCCTCATGCCAAAAAGTTTGGGGATGACTGCCACATCACCCTTAATAGATTTTTCTGCCTAGGCTTAAATATTTCTGATGTTAGGGTCTCTTTATCTCCCCCAGCATAGCTTATTCCAATTTTTAATTTTTTCAATATTAGAAAGTCATTTCTTCTATCAAAATTAGTTCCTCTCCGAATGCAATTTCTCTCCAAATTACATCTACTTGGGGCCATATAAAATGTTTATTTTTCCATAAGATGACCCTCTAAATATACAGATACTGACCCTGCAGTCTCCTGAGTCTTAACTTTTAAACGATAGGATCACACTTGTTTCACATCTGTCAAGATTCCTAACCAACTAGAGGGCTATCTTCCAGTCTCTACTTTGCCTGCATTCTTTGTAAAGCCTGGCCTCTACAAGAGGGCATAACGTTCTTTAAGCAATGAAATATGGAAATATAGATGAGTTTTTAAGGCAATGGCACCCCACTCCAGTACTCTTGCCTGGAAAATCCCATGGACGGAGGAGCCTGGTAGGCTGCAGTCCATGGGGTCGCTAAGTCAGACATGACTGAGCAACTTCACTTTCACTTTTCACTTTTCATGCATTGGAGAAGGAAATGGCAACCCACTCCAGTGTTCTTGTCTGGAGAATCCCAGGGACGGGGGACCCTGGTGAGCTGCCATCTCTGGGGTCACACAGAGTTGGACATGACTAAAGCGACTTAGCAGCAAGAGATAACTAAAACTTTATCATAATAGTGATACTAATTAACATTGTATGATTGGGAAATAACATGGCATAATGTTGGAAGTGTGGGTTATGAAGCCAGATTTCCTTGGTGAAAATCATGTCCCCATCACTATTGGATGACTAATTTTATAGACAAGACTCTTTTCCTCTCTACTCCTCAGTTTTACTAGTTGGAAATATGCATCATATTAGCATGAGCCTCCTAGAACTAAGTATTATGAGCGAGTACAGGGAAAACCATTAGCGCAGTAGTTAACACAGAATAATGGGTTATGTACTCTCCATTTTATGATCACACTTCACTCTCTCTCAGTCACACTACTCTTTTTTTTTTGTCCCAGTTCCTTTGCACTCACCATGCTCCTGCTTGAAAAGCTGACCTCTCTCCTCCTCGCTGACAGTCTCCTCTTCCTTCATATCTCAGCTGAAATGCCCCCCTCTTAGAAAGGCCCTCCCACTTCTGATAGGTTGTTGCCTATCATATCACTGCTTATGCTGTTGAAAATATTCTCACACTCTGTTGTTATCTTGTTTAGTTATTTGTTTTTCTTTCCCTAATGGCAAGGAAACCTAATCAGAGCAAGTACCTTATCTGTTCTGTTAATTGTTGCATCTATAGAGACTAGACCAAGTGAAGTCACTCAGTCGTGTCCAACTCTTTGCGACCCCATGGACTGCAGCCTACTTATGCTCCTCCATCCATGGGATTTTTCAGGCAAGAGTACTGGAGTGGGTTGCCATTTCCTTCTCCAGAGGCTCTTCCTGACCCAGGGATGGAACCCGGGTCTCCTGCATTGTAGGCAGACGCTTTACCGTCTGAACCACAAATTGGTAAGTATCACCTACAATTATTCTTTTTATTGTATTTATTAGCATGTATCATTTCTCTTAGTTCTCATGCATGCTCTTTCAAGCAGGCAGATAGATCAATGAATTTACATTTTTGAATGACTAAAATGTATAGCAATATGTATTTCACAAATGTAAGGGGAAACAGGGTCACTAAGATTAATAAACCCACTAAAATTCTCCAAACATTTCTAAGCAGCTGCAGAGAATTCAGTTCAGTGGAGCGTGAAACTCCATTTCATGTGCCCCAGTTTGTCATAGTAAGAAATTTCAATATGTGCATTAAAAGAAAACACTTATTTATAATCCAGAATGGTAATGCTACCACGACAGATCAATTTATAGTTTTGTCTGGATTTGGTCTCACAAACAAAATTCTAATAGAGGCTAAGCAGCAGAATCTTAAAGAATTACAAAATAGATTTTTACTGCAACATCCTACTTTCATTTTAGTTAGAATTTCTGGCATACTTGAATAAAGGGTAGTTCAAATAAAATGATGTATTTATGAGGCTCCATGCATTATTTTCTGTTTTTTAGTTTTGTTTAATTTAAATGTATTTAATTGAAGGCTAATTACTTTACAATATTGTATTGGTTCCATGCATTATTTTCTAGCCCAAATTACTACTATAGAAAAAGTTTCTATAAATTCGATGCAGAATTACCAATTCAACTATCCTTGTTTTCAGTTAAAACTAGATAGATGCCTAATCAAATATATAGGCATATATTTGTAGGCTCTGTGATAGTATCTTTCCTTTTTTTTCTATTAAGTAAAATTTGTATATATTCTCAATGTAAAGAGCAACCCATATGAATTGTAAAAAACTCCACAACCTTCTTCACCTTCTACTCCTTTTTTTAAAAAATGTAAGACTTGTTAACTAGTTGGTATAAAGTTAGGCCCCAGTATCCATGGGGGACTGATTCCAGGACCCTCTCGGATACTGCAGCTGATGGATGCTTAACTCCTCTACATAAAATGATGTAATATTTGCATATAACCTATATACATCCTCCCATACATTTGAAATCATATCTAGATGGCTCATGAGGTTGAAAACAATGTAAATGTCACACAAATATTTGTAAATACAACGTAAATGCTATGTAAATAGTTACCAGCACCTGGGCAAATCCAAGCTTTGCTTTTTGGAACTTTCTGGATTTTTTTTCCTGAATATTTTCAGTCTATGGCTGGTTGAATCCAACATTCCTATAAGACATTCTCTTTGAACCAACAGGTCTTCGATTCCCTGGGCCAAACCATCATCTTGAATGGATGCCCTCTTCATTGCACTTAACACTGTCCTGGTTAGTTCACCTTTGGTTGATCATTCCACTGTCTCAAACTTTTATTTTGCTTGCCCTATCCCAGTGGATTTTTAAAAAACAGAAAAAAAAAAAACACCCTTTTATTTTATATTGGAGTATAGCTGATTAACAATGTTGTGATAGTTTCATGTGGACAGCAAAGGGACTCAGCCATACATATACATGTAACCATTTCCCCCCAAACTCCCTTTGCCTCCAGGCTGCTACATAACATTGAGCAGAATTCCCAGTGATATATAGTAGGTCTCCATTGGTTATCCGTTTTAGATATAGCAGTAAGTTCAGTTCAGTTCAGTTCAGTAGCTCAGTCGTGTCCGACTCTTTGCGACCCCATGAATCGCAGCACGCCAGGCCTCCCTGTCCATCACCATCTCCCGGAGTTCACTCAGACTCACGTCCATCGTGTCTGTGATGCCATCCAGCCATCTCATCCTCGGTCGTCCCCTTCTCCTCCTGCCCCCAATCCCTCCCGGCATCAGAGTCTTTTCCAGTGAATCAACTCTTCNAGTTCTTCGGTGCTCGGCCTTCTTCACAGAAGAAGAACTCTCACATCCATACATGACCACAGGAAAAACCATATCCTTGACTAGACGGACCTTAGTCTGCAAGGTAATGTCTCTGCTTTTGAATATACTATCTAGGTTGGTCATAACTTTTCTTCCAAGGAGTAAGCGTCTTTTAATTTCATGGCTGCAGTCACCATCTGCAGTGATTTTGGAGCCTCCAGGCTGCTACATAACATTGAGCAGAATTCCCAGTGATATATAGTAGGTCTCCATTGGTTATCCGTTTTAGATATAGCAGTAAGTTCAGTTCAGTTCAGTTCAGTAGCTCAGTCGTGTCCGACTCTTTGCGACCCCATGAATCGCAGCACGCCAGGCCTCCCTGTCCANCAACGAGAGGGAAATGAAGGGAAGAGGAAAAACAGAGCAAGCCCTCCAATTCTTTGTTTATGCATTTACATTTATATATATAAGCACATATCTGTAATCATTTATCTTATTTTTCTACATAAATGAGAATCACATTACATATGTCGATATGACCTGCTTGTTGCCTAACAATAATGTGTTGGAGATCATTCAGTATAAGCCACATTTTAAAAAGTGACTGGATAATATCCCATAGCATGGATATATGATAGCTTATTTTACACACACAAAGACATGGGCAGTTTATTTACCCCCCTACTTTTGGACAGTAAGGTTGATTCCAATTTTCTTTATTACAACCAAAGCCTCAAATAACGTATATGTACCCCCATGTTTTTAATCTCAGTATATAAATCTCATCACATTAAAACAGAGCAACAGATTTTACAGAAACTATAATGCAGTCATAACTTCCTTGATTTATGGCTTCTAGAAAGCTGCTAAAGCATGAGATAACAAGCAAAATATTCTATTCTAATGAAAATGAAACTATTCTTTTATCTGACATGATTTGAAAAGCATAAAAAGGCTTGCTGATCAAAATTATCTCCCTTACAAACTGACACTGTGCCTGCAGTTCTTACGAAATTATTCTTTCAAGGATTCAGCCTACGAAGACAGTGTGACATCTCCCGAGAGGGCTCCCGTGAACTCATTAGTTCCTATTACTGTCTGCAAGTGCAGCTCAATAGATCGGGAAAACAATATTTGAGAACAAGTACTTAGAGCTGAAGTTGTCAAGGACAGATAGCTATGTATGAAGCTTTAGATGAAAGGTTGATAAATGGAAGAGCAGATTACTGGTAAATTCCTAAGAATGGGGTGTGCCTGAAAGGCAGGTCCTCTGGAGAAAAAAAGATGGTGCTCAGGGTAGCAGCTGGAGTTTCGTGAGGGGTGTCTGAGGTGGTTTATTGGGAGAAATGGTGCCCAAAGAACAGTTTCAGACTTGCTTTGAGTCAAAGCACACATGCTTCACAGTCTCTGAGGGAATGGAGAAACATGACAAATTTGAAAATTTAGATGACCACAAAAGTTGCACTTTGCTTTCATTGGTTAGCCAAAACTGGCTTATTTTGTTAAATGATAATTCTTCTATTTTAACAGTTTTGTTATATAAAAATAAGAAATTATGAAATCAAAGAGAACAAATATAGTTGATTAACCATGGTAAAATATAATAAAGCTGTATTCCTCAGTAATGTTACCTGAATGCAAACTTCACATCATCAGTTTTCTTAGTGCAGTTGTAAGTCATTTTAGAAATACTAGGGTCTTACTATAAGAATATCTCATATCATATATATTATATTGGAGGAGGAAATGGCAACCCACTCCAGTATTCTTACCTGGAGAAGCCCATGGACAGGGGAGCCTGGCAGGCTAGAGTTCATGGGGTTGCAAAGAGTCAGACACGACTTAGCAACTATACATATATAATCTATAAGCAGTTGTGTTAAGTAATATTTACACGTGTTGTGATATCATTCTGTTGAGATGTGAAAGTAATACAGGGTTTTTAATTAGATTAAATTACACCCTTGCCAAGGCAATTTTGTTAAGTAACTGAATATGTTTAAAAATAGAGACATCTCTACTCTTGAAATATAATTTTACTTAAATTTTATCTCTTCTTTTTACAAGAAAAACTGTGTACAAAAATATCAGTTATTATGCACTCTTATGAAATCCAACACCCTTCAAGAATAAATTAACCAAGGCAACCAGAGTATCACATTTGTAGTGCAAAAATAAGCTACTCTGAATTCCATGACGGTAGGGTGTGGGGATGAGTAAGTCACAAAGTTAGCAAGACATAGGCAGGTAAGAGGCCAGGAAGAAGCCAACCTGTCAGATTATAGGGATTGAAGGAGAATACAAAAAGACTAGGATTAGCCAGGATGAACATCTAAAAAACTGAATGAAGCTGAAACAGGTTAGACTAGACTCTTCACAAAGTGAGAAAGTCATGTTCTCTTGGCAGGCTGGCAACACTCAAGGGAGTGGATCTCAAACCACCCCCTTTCGGTAACTGCTTCCCCACCCTATCAATCCTACTATCTCAGGAACGGCCAAGCCAGTCTGTGTATCCAGAGAGCTGGTAAGTGAGGTGTGCTCACTGGGTGTGCCAATGCTGAGGGTTGAGACTGCAGGCTGAAGTTTTGGGAGCTCTTCAAGAATAGCATCATCTGTCCCACGGAGCTCCCTTAGCCTTTCAGTGCCCCTGCCCGTAACTCTCACAGTTGATTTGGCTGGTAAAGATAAACCTGATTCTTCCATTTCTCAGAGGTCCTAGGGGTTCTCCCTTTCAATATTTATTTATTTATTTTTGGCTGTGTTGGGTCTTCATTGTTGCATGCAGGATCTTTTGTTGCTGCACGGGGGTTTAATTGCCCTGCTGCATGTGGGATCTTAGTTCCCCGACCAGGGATCAAATCCACGTCCTCTGCACTGGAAGGCAGACTCTTAACCACTGGACTACCAGGGAAGTTACGAGGTTCTATACAGGAAATACTGAGTTATCTGCTAGGATCTGGGGACTCTTATCTTGAAGAACACGAATCCTATGGACCACTACTCAGGGCTGTTTCCCATTTTACTCTTCTGGGTTAAGGTGGTCTTTCAGTGTGCAACCATACCAAGAGAATATCTTTAAATCTTGAGGACACCATTTCTAAAGGAGGCTCTCTGCAACTTTTCTGCTTCTGGTTATGTTCAGTCTCTTTTCCAAGAAATGATTAAGAGCCATGGCAACTGATTTTAGGGTTAGTGTAGGATAGAAACAACTCCAACGTTCCACAGACTCCCAGGAGGGAGGCTTTGAATTCCCTGACAAACTCACGTTCCCCCTCATCATGTAAGCCCCAAGGCCATCACTACATATAGGAATATGGAGATCTTCAGATTGTTGAACAGTGGCTCTATATTGCTGAATAGTTCCTTAGGTATTTATAGGTAATCACTAGGTCCTTTCCCCACTTCTTGGACTAGGATGAAAATTCTCATTTCAAATTCAAGACCTCTAACAGGTATTTCCCACTCATAATCAGACTGGAGTCTGAGTGTTCCTCTGGCTTCTCTGTCACTAATCACCTAGATTCCTGACCAACATCTAATAGTACATGCATGAACGTTAAATGAGTAAAGGAGACTTCATAATCAGGACATGATCCCTACTGAATTCTATTCTGCAAGTACTTGGAATTTGACCAAAATGGTAAGCTGCTTCTTCCAAACTTTTGAGAAAATGACCCTGTCACTAAGTCTAGCATTCCTCTCAGGGTTCTAGAGAAGCAGCTGTCTTTAACCCAGGAGGGATATCTCATGGCTAACAAGAGAGAGGGAATATCTTCTCTCTGCACTGGACTTGGACATAGAAGTTATACTTGACCCACTGCCACCAGGGTGTGAATGAAGGGAGCTTCAGAATGCAAAGCAACAGTAGATAGCCTAGTTATAGATCTTAATGAAAACTAGATTGTGTTCGGTAGGTTTTTAGGAATTGCCAACGTTGACTAAGTTTAAGCAAGGCTTACTTGAAACTTTATATCACCTGGGGTAATATTGTGAATCCTCCCAAGCCAAAGGGCAAAACTGAGTCAAAAGGAAATTTCAAAAAAATTTTCCCCCAAACTTTCCATTCAAAAAATTTATCAAAACTAACATTTATTTAAATTAAGACAATGGTGTGTCCTTACAAATTTTGTTGTTATTTACTTGAATGCATGTGGCTCAGTGGTAAAGAATCTGCCTGCAATATAGGATACTCGGGTTTGATCCCTGGATTGGGAAGATCCCCTGGAGGAGGAAATGGCAACCTGCTCCAGTATTCTTGACTGGACCATCCCATGGAAGAGGAGCCTGACAGGCTACAGTCCATGGGGTAGCAAATAGTCAGACATGACTGAACACGCACACACATTAACTTGAATAAAGTTAATCTGTATAATTCTGGAGAGTGTCCAGAGGATAATAGACTAAAATGACTGTACACAATATTCATGAATGAGGTGGCACCTTTATGCAACATTAAGTTTAAGTCACTAGGAGTCACTTCCTTTACCTAGAGATGCTTGTTTTCTGCTGCCAAATTAGCAGTGCTCAATTAAAATTTGGTGAATGAATGAATAAATGAATGAAGTGGATTATCTAGCAAGTTTAGGCTCTATCATCCACTGTAACAGTTTCAAGCAAGTTTTCTGCTGGGATAATGAGATCTGATAGATGCTTTTTTTCCCCTCAATTTCTATGGACAAGTATTAAAACTTTCAAAAATATAGCCCCCTCCCAAGAACGAGAGACTAAATTCCAAACAAAATGCAGCCCGGTGATGGAAAATATAATTTGTATAAATAGCAGTGAAATAATTTATTCTGTGTGGTTGACATTGAAAGTGAAAGTGGCTCAGTCATGTCCGACTCTTTGCGATCCCATGGACTGACTGTAGCCTGCCAGGCTACTCTGTGCATGGAATTCTCCAGGCCAGAATACTAGAGTGGGTAGCTGTTCCCTTCTCCAGGGGATATTCTCAACCCAGGGATCAAACCCAGGTCTCTTGCATTGCAAGTGGATTCTTTACTGTCGGAGCCACTAGGGAAGCCCAAGAATATCAGAAGGGATATGTAGCCTACCCCTTCTTCAATTGATCTTCCAGACCCAGGAAACGAATCAGGGTCTCCTACATTGCAGGTGGATTGTTTACAGGGTGAGCTCCCGTTAGTGACTTGAAAAGTGACAAACATATGAGTTACTTACTTTGAAACAGCTATTGAAGAAAGAAACGGATAACATTTCAATCTTACTTGTCAAGTTGTGAAGGTGGCATTAAATTACATTCAGTTCAGTTCAGTCACTCAGTCGTGTCCAACTCTTTGCGACCCCATGAATCGCAGCACACCAGGTCTCCCTGTCCATCACCAACTCCCGGAGTTCACTCAGACTCATGTCCATAGAGTTGGTGATGCCATCCAGCCATCTCATCCTCAGTCGTCCCCTTCTCCTCCTGCCCCCAATCCCTCCCAGCATCAGAGTCTTTACCAATGAGTCAACTCTACGCATGAGGTGGCCAAAGTACTGGAGTTTCAGCTTTAGCATCATTCCTTCCAAAGAACACCCATTAGCTGATCTCCTTTAGAATGGACTGGTTGGATCTCCTTGCAGTCCAAGGGACTCTCAAGAGTCTTCTCCAACACCACAGTTCAAAAGCATCGATTCTTCGGCGCTCAGCTTTCTTCACAGTCCAACTCTCACACCCATACACGACCACTGGAAAATTCATAGCCTTGACTAGATGGACCTTTGTTGGCAAAGTAATGTCTCTGTTTCTCAATATGCTATCTAGGTTGGTCATAACTTTTCTTCCAAGGAGTAAGCGTCTTTTAATTTCATGGCTGCAATCATTATCTGCAGTGATTTTGGAGCCCCCAAAAATAAAGTCAGCCACTGTTTCCACTGTTTCCCCATCTATTTGCCCTGAAGTGATGGGACCAGATGCCATGATCTTCGTTTTCTGAATGTTGAGCTTTAAGCCAACTTTTTCACTCTCCTCTTTCACTTTCATCAAGAGGCTTTTTAGCTCCTCTTCACTTTCTGCCATAAGGGTGGTGTCATCTGCATATCTGAGGTTATTGATATTTCTCCCGGCAATCTTGATTCCAGCTTGTGTTTCTTCCAGTCCAGCGTTTCTCATGATGTACTCTGCATATAAGTTAAATAAGCAGGGTGACAATATACAGCCTTGACGTACTCCTTTTCCTATATGAAACCAGTCTGTTGTTCCATGTCCAGTTCCGTTGCTTCCTGACGTGCTATAGGTTTCTCAAGAGGCAGGTCAGGTGGTCTGGTATTCCCATCTCTTTCAGAAGTTTCCACAGTTTATTGTGATCCACACTGTCAAAGGATTTGTCATAGTCAATAAAGCAGAAATAGATGTTTTTCTGGAACTCTCTTGCTTTTTCGATGATCCAGCAAAACTCTCTTGCTTTTTCAGTGATCCAGCGGATGTTGGCAATTTGATCTCTGGTTCCTCTGCCTTTTCTAAAACCAGCTTGAACATCTGGAAGTTCACGGTTCACATATTGTGAAGCCTGGCTTGGAGAATTTTGAGCATTACCTTACTAGTGTGTGAGATGAGTACAATTGTGCGGTAGTTTGAGCATTCTTTGGTATTGCCTCTCTTTGGGGTTGGAATGAAAACTGACCTTTTCTAGTCCTGTGGCCACTGCTGAGTTTTCCAAAGGTGTTGGCATATTGAATGCAGTACTTTCACAGCATCATCTTTCAGGATTTGAATTAGCTCAACTGGAATTCCATCTGTTCCACTAGCTTTGTTTGTAGTGTTGCCTTCTAAGGCCCACTTGATTTCACATTCCAGGATGTCTGGTTCTAGGTGAGTGATTATACCATCGTGATTATTTTGGTCATGAAGATCTTTTTTGTGCATTGCCAACAGCCTAAGTATTTAGGAGGAAATAGCTATTAGAAGTATAGTTTAGGAGAACTTGGAGTCCTTGGTGGCTCAGACAGTAAAGAATTTGCCTGCAATGCGAGAGACCTGGGTTCGATCCCTGGGTTGGGAAGATCCCCTAGAGAAGAGAACAGCTACGCACTCCAGTATTCTGGTCTGGAGAATTCCATGGACAGACGAGCCTGGAAGGCTACAGTCCATGAGGACGCAAAGAGTCAGACACGACTGAGTGACTTTCACTTTTCTTTAGGAGAACTAGTGCTTTGCATGTGGTTCAGTGATAAAGCATCAGCCGTAAAATGCAGAAGACACAGGAGACATGGGTTTGATCCCTAGGTTGGGAAGATGCCCTGGAGTAAGAAATGGCAACCTACTTTAGTATTAGGAGAACTACGAGACTGGAATTTGGAAAGTCAAAAGAAAAGAAAAAAGAATTCAGAAACTAATAGTACCATTCGGATAGCATTAGAACCCAGGTTCTTTTGGAACCAGGTCAATAGAAAATGATTTTTAAAAGGTTATGAAAAAGAACTTCCCTTGGCAATTACTAGAGATAAATGTGTCTAGAGTAATTCAAGATAAAGATGGCGTGCAGCCAGACTCACTAGTAAGCGATTCTCACTGGACTCAGCCAGGCAGGTAAAGATGCCTTGTCTAAATAAGCTAATCAATGGAAGTTGTGTTAACAATTGTTCAAAAGCTTATCTTCTCTCTTTACTGATGCAGACAGCAGGTTTCGAAAATAACATTTAAAATGTTATCATACGTTAAACAGAAGCAATAATAATATTCTTCCAAGTCAATAACCACATCCAGAGAGCTAAAGCACTTCCACGTGGATAAATGTATTCAAACATGTGCTTTCTCTTTTTTATTCTATTATTCATTTATTCCCCAAGTCATTTTTAGTTGATGGATCTTCATATACTGTGAGCAACTATACAATAAACAACTATTTGTGATAATTTAGCAAGAATCTTAACACTATTAAACCGATAATTTTAGCAATAACCTATAACATATAGTCCTAAGACGTGTGAATTTCAACATGTCTTGTAATCTATTCTGCTGCTGCTGCTAAGTCACTTCAGTCATGTCTGACTCTATTCGACCCCATAGACGGCAGCCCACCAGGCTCCCCTGTCCCTGGGATTCTCCAAGCAAGAACACTGGAGTAGATTGCCATTTCCTTCTCTAATGCATGAAAGTGAAAAGTGAAAGTGAAGTCGCTCAGTCGTGTACGACTCAGCGACCCCATGGACTGCAGCCCACCAGGCTCCTCCGTCCATGGGATTTTCCAGGCAAGAGTACTGGAGTGGGGTGCTATTCTATTCTAACACAGACCAAATATGGCGAGAGGTGTGTGTGTATGTATGTATATATATATAATTGGCAAAGTTTAATGCTTATCTGACCAACAGCTGTTTGCTGTTTAATTGCTTACCATTAGGAAACTGGAAGGTGATGAGACTACTTAATGTCAAATATTAATTAGGATCAGATAAATATGGTTCCTTAGATCTCTGCAGTATCTAATCTATATAAACATCTTGCAGTGATAACTCATAAATGATTAAACAAAGGTCAGACACATAGAGGAATTTGCATCATGTGCCCAAACTTAATTTTCCACTCAATTTACTTTTTAAAAATGTTGATGGGATAAAAACATGTCAATATGACTTAGACTTTAAATCAAATCTTCTTTCTTGTGTTGAAGCATAAAAACAGCAACCTCAATCACCATAAATGAAAGCAGTAGAACAGTTATTATAATTTACCAAAACACGCACACATGCGGGGTAAAGGATAATAATTAAAAGTCACAGAATTTTCTCCTCAAATCTACTCCAAAGCCCCATACACATGTCCCATACTGGCTTTCCTCACTACATCCACAGAAATTAAAGATGTAATTATTCTTCTAAAGGAAACAATAGACACTGCACTCTAAAGAACCGTTCTCACAACAGAGAATGAACTCTTTCATGTCTATAGAAGTTCACTTAGAAAATGGGAAGTGGAATAGGGGATCCTTTGATCTACAGGTCAGCAACACTGTCGATCAATCTGCAGAAGCATTTGAGCTCCAGGAGCGGGTGACTGCTCTGAAGCACATTCTAAGGGCAGAGTGAGGCTACAGGTTACCTGCATAAATTGTTCTGACGTTTTAAAAAACTATACTTTCTGGTAAATGATGTAGAAAATGTGACTGAGTTGGCAGTGATTCAGACAATCAACTATGAGAAATTGATTCTCACTGAGCTAGGATAATGATCCCGACTGTGAAACGAATGCAAAGTGAATATACTGCACTACAGCAGAGAAGAAAATCCAATTGTGTGAGATTTTAAGTGCCCTCCCTGGAATCCTGGTTAGATCGAGTTTGGGTAAAATGCAAGTGGACCGTGATATGCCTATCCTTCTAAGAGCATCGTATCCATTTCCACACTAAATTTATTACCTGCTTTTTAAGGATATTAATGATTAACACAATATTTCCGACTTTACGGATCAGTAAAGAAGTTCTGCTTCAGTCAAGTAGGAAGAGACCCAAATACAAGGCCCTCAGACACATAAACTATTAGATCATTATATGAAATGAGGACATACAATGAAGCAGAAGACTTTCTGTGTTGCAAAACAACTCATTCATCACACATAGAATTAAAAAAAATTAATTTAAATAAATTTATACTGTACTATATTAATTAGACGTTTCCCCAACTCAGCTATAAAATAAATATATGTTTAGGGTAGACATGCTGGAAGATATGGACAAGCAGAGATGAAAATAAAAGGCCCCCACAATTTCACTTTTCAGAAGAGACTGCTCTTAATACATTATTTTAAAAGATACATGCATAAAGCAAAAAAGAAAAAGAAAGGACCATATCAAACACACTGGCTTTGGAATCAGCATTTTAAAAAATATTTACGTGATAATTAAGAGATCTAACAGCTCTGTGTTGTTACCCACATCACTGAAACACAAGACTCAGATGTGGCCATAAGGAGTCTCAGGAAGAACACTGGGAGTCAAGCCCCAGGTTCAAGTTTCCTGTCTTCCGCTCAGCTTTTAAATCTGAGCAGGTGACTTCATCTTGTAAAATGAAAACACCATCACATCCCAGCTTTATTCACTCATGCCAGAAATAAATTGCAGGGACATACCAGGTGCCACTACCCCACATCTGAGGTCAGGAGCAGAGGCTGAGCTTTGCTGGACCCGCCAGGTGGAGATACCCGATGGCCAAAGTCAGAAAAACCCCAGTAGGCACTGGAGTGGCTTTGAGGAGATACCCCACGTCCAAGGACAAACGAGAAGTCTCAGCAAGGCTGTAGGAGGGGCAAATTCGCATTTAGAATCAAACCTGATTTCCGCCAGAAAAGCTCAGAGGGCCCAAACAAACCTTGTGTGCACCAGGACCCAGGGACCCCACAGAGACTGAGCCAGACCTGTGACAGCGTCTCCTGTGGAGGTACGGGTCGGCAGTGGTCTGCCGCAGGGCCAGGGGCTCCTGGTGTGGGTATGGATTAAGTCCTCTTGGAGAAGGTCGCCACTAACCCCACTATAGAGCTTCCAGAACTTATATAGGACTGAGACTCTTGGAGGATACAACAGAACCCTGTGCACAAGAACCCAGGAGAAAGGAACAGTGACCCCACAGGAGACTTGCCTGTGGGTGTCTGGGAGTCTCCGGCAAAAGCATGGGTCAGTGGTGGCCTGCTGCAGGGTTGGGGGCACAGACTGTAGCAGCCTGGGATCTTTTCGGGCAGGTCACCATTATCTTCATTACCTCCACCAGAGTTTGGCCCCAGGTAAATAGCAGGGAGGGAAAACAGCTCCACCCATCAACAGAAAATTGGATTGAAGATTTACTGAGCATGGCCCCACCCATCAGAACAAGACTCAGTTTCCCCCTCACTCAGTGTATCCCATCAGAAAGCTTTCATGAGCCTCTTATCCTTCTCCATCCAAGGGCAGACAGACTGAAAACCACCATCACAGAAAACTAACCAATCTAATCACATGGGCCACAGTCTTGTCTAACTAAATGAAACTATGAGCCATGCCATGTAGGGCCACCCAAGACGATTGGGTCATGGTGGAGAGTTCTGACAAAATGTGGTCACTGGAGAAGGGAATGGCAAACCACTTCAGTATTCCTGCCTTGAGAATCACATGAACAGTATGAAAAGGCAAAAAGATAGGACACTGAAAGATGAAATCCCCAGTTAGGTAGGTGCCCAATATGCTACTGGAGATCAGTGGAGAAATAACTCCAGAAAGAAGGAAGAGAAAGAGCCAAAGCAAAAACAACACCCAGTTGTGGATTTGACTGATGATGGAAGCAAATTCCAATGCTGTAAAGAGCAATACTGCATAGGAACCTAGAATGTTAGGTTCACAAATCAAGGCAAATTTTAAGTGATCAAACAGGAGATGGCAAGAGTGAAGGTCGACATTTTAGGAATCAGCAAACTAAAATAGACTGGAATGGGTAAAGTGAACTCAGATGACCATTATATCCACTACTGTGGGCAGGAATACCTTAGAAGAAATGGAGCAGCCATCATAGTCACAAGAGTCCAAAATGCAGTACTTGGATGCAATCTCAAAATGAATGATCTCTGTTCGTCTCCAAGGCAAACTATTCAATATCACAGTAATCCAAGTCTATGCCCCGACCAGTAATGCTGAAGAAGCTGAAGTTGAACAGTTCTATGAAGACTTATAAGGCCTTCTAGAATTAACACCCCAAAAGAGATGTTCTTTTCATTACAGGGGACTGGAATGCAAAAGTAGGAAGTCAAGAAATACCTGGAGTAACAGGCAAATTTGGCCTTGGAGTATGGAATGAAGCAGGGCAAAGGCTAATAGAGTTCTGCCGAGAGAATGCACTGGTCATAGCAAACACCCTCTTCCAACAACACAAGAGAAGACTCTACACATGGACATCACCAGATGGCCAACAGTGAAATCAGATTGATTATATTCTTTGCAGCCAAAGATGGAGAAACTGTATACAGTCAAAACAACACTGGGAGCTGACTGTGGCTCAGATCATGAACTCCTTATTGCCAAATTCAGACTTAAATTGAAGAAAGTAGGGAAAACCACTAGGCCATTCAGGTATAACCTAAATCAAATCCCTAACAATTATACAGTGGAAGTCAGAAATAGATTTAAGGGACTATATCTGATAGACAAATTGCCTGGTGAACTATGGATGGAGGTTCATGACGTTGTACAGGAGACAGGGAGCAAGACCATCCCCAAGAAGAAGAAATGCAAAAAAGCAAAATGGCTGTCTGAGGAGGCCTTACAAATAGCTGTGAAAAGAAGAGATGCCAAAAGCAAAGAAGAAAAGGAAAGATATACCCATTTGAATGCAGAGTTCCAAAGAATAGCAAGGAGAGATAAGAAAGCCTTCTTCAGCGATCAATGCAAAGAAATAGAGGAAAAGAACAGAATGGGAAAGACTAGAGATGTCTTCAAGAAAATTAGAGCTACCAAGGGAACATTTCATGCAAAGATGGGCTCGGTAAAGGACAGAAATGGTATGGACCTAACAGAAGCAGAAGATATTAAGAAGAGGTGGCAAGAATACA
>SJYQ01084880.1:370357-414121 GCA_006410935.1 Redunca redunca
CAAAATTGAGAGAAAGTTGGTTTCTACTATTTCAGGTAAATGTCACTGCTTCAATCTATTCAAGGTTATACTTATTGTGATCATTTACTTATTTTGCAAACATTTATATGCCACATATTCCTTTACTTTTTTTTAGATCCACATAATGGAAATCAGAGTTTTGATAACAACTACAGGGAAGATGTATATAAATTCAGCATTTTTTTGCTTATTTTTTTAAACAGAAAAAAACTCAAGGTGCTCATTTTGTACTAAAATATCACTACAAATATTTTGAACTATATAAATGCCTCTGATTTTTCCCTGAATGGCTAAAGAAAGTCTCTGCTTTATGCTGATCAACAGTTCATCACCTGCATTCTACCACATAATCTAGCAGCCATGCTCTAACAAAACACGCACACACACACATAATGCTATTAAGAGGCCAAATGTATGCAGAGAAGAAATAGAGTGGTCCACAGAAAAAGACTTCCCAGGTGGCACTAGTGGTAAAGAACCCTCCTGCCAATGCAGGGGACGTTAGAGACCCAGGTTCGATCCCTGGGTTGAGAAGGTCCCCTGGAGGAGGGCATGGCAACCCACTCCAGTATTCTCCCCTGGAGATTCCCATGGAAGCGGAAGCCTGGCAGGCTACAGTCCATACAGTCTCAAAGAGTTGAATATGACTGAAGCGACTTAGTAACACATAAGCAGAAAAAGAAACTTCAGGTAGAAAACAGCCACAGATAAAAATCTGAAGACTGGGACTGTGAAACTGGATTTCTCAAAGTAGACTTTTCCAAGGTAAATGATACTTGTATATTTCACAGCCTTTAAAAATATCACTAAGGAACTTCAGAGGGGGAAAAGGAAGTCAGTTGATGGGAGAAATCTGGAAGTGTAGAGAAGAAGGAATAGAATTAGAGATGAATCTTTAAAGCTTTTGAGTATAGACTTTGATGAGGAAAGACTTGGGAGAGGGACCAAAATGTGTTATATAGAGGAAGGGCATTGGCACCAAGAAGTGGCAAACCAGAGATTTGGGCAGCCAGCTGGGCTCTCCTATGGGGGCTGTATAGGTTCCCTGCTGCTGCTGCTACTGCTAAGTCACATTGTCCGACTCTGTGCAACCCCACAGATGGCAGCCCACCAGGCTCCCCCTCCTGGGATTCTCCAGGCAAGAACGCTGGAGTGGGTTGCCATTTCCTTCTCCAATGCATGAAAGTGAAAAGTGAAAGGGAAGTCGCTCAGTCGTGTCCGACTCTTAGCAACCCCATGGACTGCAGCCTACCAGGCTCCTCCACCCATGGGATTTTCCAGGCAAGAGTACTGGAGTAGGTTACCATTGCCTTCTCCAGTATAAGTCCCTAGGGACTTATTTTTGGTGACGACTCACCATGATACAAAGGTCACATCAATTTTCACTTTTTGTTTTCATCTTATCCTCTCCTCTTATCTAGAATTCCTTTCAAAACAAGAAAGATATACTGGAAAGTGTTGAATATATTTTGTATATTGAGTATACTTTAAAGAAAAATATTAAATAAGCATGCAAATGAACAGATATTTCTAACTGAAGTGAAAGAGGTAGAGGGCAGTAGAAGAAAATAGGTCAGTGGCTACTGACCACTTGAAGAAGAAGATGGAAAAGCCCGTAAACAGACTAGGATTATCAGAGTGATTGACAGATACGGATAAGGCTGACGTGACAGTGATAATAAAGATTGATGGTTATAGTAGTCATAACCATCAATTACTGAAAACAAAAGAAGAGCAGTCCCCTCTCACAGAAGAAAAAGTAAAATCAGAAATGAGTTTCTTTAAGGAGAAAATCAGCTGTGAACACATCATCTGGCTACAAAAGTCTTTTATTCCTTTAGATATTCTATTGTCAATATCTTTGTTTGTAAAGGAAGCTGAGTTTATGACTCAAGTGATCTAAACCAAAACCTTGATGAGTCAACCAAGGCAAAGTTTCCAAGCAAAATTAAATCTGCTATATTGTGAGTACACCAGAGAGTCCATAAAATCATAATACCATACGTGGCAGGCTTGACCTGTGCATTTTCCTGTCATTCAATGTTGAGTATTAGTTTGCTTTTGAACTGTGGTAGCACATTTTTTTAGGGCTTCCCTGTGGCTCAGCTAGTAAAGAATCCATCTGCAATGCAGGAGACCTGGGTTTGATCCCTGGGTTGGGAAGATCCCCTGGAGAAGGGAAAGGCTACCCACTCCAGTATTCTGACCTGGAGAATTCCATAGTCCATGGGGTCTCAGTCTGACACAACTGAATGACTGTCACATACCCCATTTTTACCTATCTGGAATATATACTTGTACCCAGTACCTATACAAAGACATTTGTGAAACATAATCTAATTAATTATGGTAATTCAGGTAACTTGTTTAGTGCATATTTATAGTTCAAACATGGCATTTACTGTTAATCACTACAGATGTAACTGAAAAATTACACATATATTCAGTTCAGTTCAGTTCAGTTGCTCAGTCATGTCTGACTCTTTGCAACCCTATGAACTACAGCACGCCAGGCCTCCCTGTCCATCACCAACTCCTGGAACTCACCCAAACCCATGTCCATCGAGTCGATGATGCCATCCAACGATCTCATCCTCTGTCATCCCCTTCTTCTCCTGCCCTCAATCTTTCCCAGCATCAGGGTCTTTTCCAATGAGTCAGCTCTTCGCATGAGGTGGCCAAAGTATTGGAGTTTCAGCTTCAGCATCAGTCCTTCCAATGAACACCCAGGACTGATCTCCTTTAATGGACTGGTTGGATCTCCTTGCAGTCCAAGGGACTCTCAAGAGTCTTCTCCAACACCACAGTTCAAAAGCATCAGTTCTTCGGCGCTCAGCTTTCTTTATAGTCCAACTCTCATATCCATACATGACCACTGGAAAAACCATAGCCTTGACTAGATGGAACTTTGTTGGCAAAGTAATGTCTCTGCTTTTTAATATGCTGTCTAGGCTGGTCATAACTTTCCTTCCAAGGAGTAAGCGTCTTTTAATTTCATGGCTGCAATCACCTCCCCCAAACCACCTGTCTTCCAATTCCAACTGTTTTCCAGGGTTAGAAAAAAGAATACCATTAGTTTTCTCCGCTTTGCAGAGGTTTAAAAATATAACTACTTTTTACTGTTTCAAAACTTAAACTGCAGCTTATCTCCAAATAGAAGGGCATATGAATTCATATTATTAAAGATAAGAATTCTGGAAAAAATATGAGTTATTAGAGTACAGATGACTTCTTTATTTAATGATAAGGTTAAAGAGATGAAAAAGCAGATCCTTGAGGCACTGGTAAATTGTAAAAAGAGATGGAAAGATTGAACCTAATGGACAATATGAAAAACAGAGGGAGCCATTTCCTCCATCTGTTTGTTTTGGTAGTCAGATGTCCAATTAAATACACATTTTTCATAGGACTAGGGAAGGGTTTGGAGGTGAGCAATTGTATCTTAGTGCTCCTTAGACACTGAGGACTATGTATACCTTCCAGAGAGGGTTCATATGTTGGCAATATGTCTACCAAACCTATTCAATGAAAACTCAAAATATTCATAGGCTTGTCTTGGAAAGTCACCAGGATATTTTCTTATACTTAGATATGTTTTACCTAAAGTGATTTATCTATATTCATAAAGTTGAAGCATTTTCTGTAGAAAATATGTTAATAATTTTATCTTGATCATATAGTAATACCTATTTCAGATAAATTTAAAAAATAAAGTTAAGCAAAACTAATTTAAAAGATCACCTGTAATCCCATCTCCAACATAAACTAGTATTTAGAATCTTGTACATTATACATGTTTTTTAAATGTTATGCTATGCAATATAATAACTTTATATTAACTGAATAACATTATTTCATTATTTGGTTACTTGCTTTTTCTACATAATAATCATTCATGTCTCAAGTTAATAAATACGGTTTTATAGCACCATAACAGTTCACCTGAAGCATTCATTACTTTTTTGATATTAAAATAAAAGGCTGACTTAGATTTGGAAAATTTATTCCTTAGGATTAAATGATATGAGTGATGAAATTTTCCATTAAGCTAGTTTGAACTTAAAGCTTTTGAGTATAGATTTTGATGAAGAAAGACTTGGGGAGAGGGGCTGAAATATTTCAGGTAGAGGAAGGGTGTTGAGCAGGAAATTAAGTGCCACTTTTTTTCCTATCAATCTTCTTTTAGAACACCAAGAAAACACTAAAATGGAACAAGCTCATTATTATTGTACAGTACTACAATAATTATAGTTACTTTGTTTTACCTCCATAACTAACAGTGAATTTATTCTAGTTTAAGAGAAAAACTCAGTTGTTGATGAAACAGTGATAACAACAGCAGAGATAGAAATAACATGTGTATTAGTCCTGGGTATTCATTGGAATGACTGATGTTGAAGCTGAAACTCCAATACTTTGGCCACCTCATGCAAACAGCTGACTCATTTGAAAAGACCCTGATGCTGGGAGAGATTGAGGGCAGGAGGAGAAGGGGACGACAGAGGATGAGATGGTTGGATGGCATCACTGACTCGATGGACATGGGTTTGGGTGGACTCCGGGAGTTGGCGATGGACAGGGAGGTCTGGCGTGCTGTGGTTCATGGGGTCACAAAGAGTCGGACATGACTGAACGACTGAACTGAATTGAACTGAAAGATAACTATTGTGCTTAGTTGCTCAGTCGTGTCCGACTCTTTGTGACACCCGTGGACTGTAGCCCGCCAGGCTCCTCTGTCTGTGGGGATTCTCTGGGTTAGAATTCTGGAGTGGGTTGCCATTTCCTACTCCAAAAAATAATATTATACTAAAAGTATGCAAAAATCTGTATGCAAAATGTATATGAAAAATGAATTCATCACATTACAAAATATGTTATTATATTTGTGTTATGTATTATTATATTATTATGCCATTGTATACTATTATAAGGACTTCCCTGGTAGCTCAGCTGGTAAAGAATCCTCCTGGAATGCAGGAGATTCTGGTTTGATTCTGGGCCAGGAAGCTCCTCTGGAGAAGGGATAGGCTACCCAGTCCAGTATTCATGGGCTTCCCTGGTGGCTCAGACCATAAACAATCTGCCTGAAATGTGGAAGACCTGGGTTCGATCCCTGGGTTGGGAAGATCCCCTGGAGGGTATGGCAATCCACTCCAGTATTCTTGCCTGGAGAATCCCCATGGATAAGAGGATCCTGGTGGGCTAGAGTCCATGGGGTTGCAAAGAGTTGGACATGACTGAGTGACTATGCACAGCACAGCATACTTTCATAATATTATCTGTATAATAGTAGTGTTATTATATTATTCAACAATCTAAATAATGGTTCTCTTGTGAAGTCTTATGCCCATGTGCTCTTACTAAAATTGGGTGTAGGGCAAGAATGTCTGTTGTGTTGCTCAAGGATTAGGATTGGTGGGAAGTTCTGGACAACTGACATCCTAAAATAGCCAGAGAATAAAATGGGATTCCATTCACATCTACCATGAAAAGCGTAAAACACCAAAAACTGCATAAAGAGATGAACTATTATTAATATAAAAATATGAATAAATAAAGATGTCTACCACATCCTTAAATGGGAACACTGAACTTGGGGAAAGTTATCAGTTCTCTCCATATTAATCAACAGTTCAGGTCTCAATGGGGTATTTTTAATAGGCAAAATGATTTTAGTAGCTAAGTCATGATCAACTCTTTTGAGACCCCATGGACTGTAGCCCACTAGGCTCTTCTGTCCATGGAATTCTCCAGGCGAGAATACTGTAATGGGTTGCCATTCTCTTCTCCAAAGGATCTTCCTGACCCAGGGATCAAACCTGGGTCTTCTACATTGCAGGCAGATTCTTTACTTTCTGAGCCACCAGGGAAGCCCAAAACATTCCATGTTTGTCAATAAGTATAGAGTGTGTGTGTGCATCCTAAGTCACTTCAGTCATGTCCGACTCTTTGCAATCCTATGGACTGTAGCTCACCAGGCTCCTCTGTCCATGGGACTCTCCAGGCAAGAATATTGGAGTGGGTTGCTATGCCCTCCTCCAGGGGATCTTCCTGACCCAGGTATCAAACTTGTGTCTCTTACTGTCTCTTAAATTGGCAGGACGGTTCTTTACCACTAGTGCTACCTGGGAAACCCCATTAAAACGCATTTAACAAACATAATGATATATTTCAAAAGCATATAGAATTCTTACAAATCGCTAAAGGCAAATATATGAGCAGAGAAAATTTTAAAATGCAAAAATAATTATTAAAGCTATACAGCACTATTAGACTATCAAAAAAACATAATTTAAAATAACATTGAGACATCATTCTCTAGTTATCAAATAGTCAAAGGTTTATTCTTTTAATTTTTAAAATATTCAATGATGCTCAAAATAACTTGAGATGTTCTTTTACGTACAGGTGGAAGTATGAACTAGTATAAACTCTACGGAANTGGCAAAAGTTAACAAGATTCTTAAAATACTTCATAGCCTTTGAGACAGTAATTCTATTCCAAGGAATATATTTTAAATGATGAGCAGAGATGAGAACAAAGTGTCATGTACCAAGATGTTCAAAGCACTGAAAGTAACAGTGAACAATAGGAAAGTTATATTAATGTTCAAAAAGTGGAAGAAATCTAAATAAATTACATAATGTTCATAATATGAAATTATGTGATTCCATTACAATTAAGTTTCCCAAATACTTACTGATGGGAAGAAATGCACATGATATAAAACATTATCAAGTTATGATGCCATTTTGAAACTATCACATATATTCAAAAATGTAAATCTCCTCATGTGGTGACACTTGGAGTGATTTTTACTTTTTTATAAGTTCTTATGCTTTGCACACATTTTGTGAGTTTGTACATTAGTATTTTAAAAACTTAAAAGTATATATGCACTTGTGAAATAATATTTCTAATTCTACAGCCAAATTGTTTAAAGACAAATATATAACTATATTATTGAAGATGGGGTAAGGAAAAGCTTGAAACCCATTTTTTCATTGCTTATCTTGGATTTTACAATAAAAATCTTCTCCTTATTCACAAGAGCCTGAATGCATTAGCTAGTGTTAATGCTAGTGTTAACCACATATTGAGGTTAAGTATAGCCAAGTCTACACATGGTAGGCAATCTGAGCACTTCAGCTACCAAGAAAACTAAAAACAAGAGCCATAGCAAAATAGGCAGTAGAGTAACTCACGGACCATCTTATTGGCCAAAATTATCAGATTGACTGGATCATTTACTTTTGGGTAGACCTTGAAGCAGCCTTATTTAAATTTGTGTCTTACTTCTAAGAGCGCCTTTTGCTTAGATAAAATCAAGCCCAAACGTAAGACTCTATCCATTAAGTGGGAAAATCTGGCAACTTGGAGTTGGCAACCTACTCTGAAATAGGTGTGGTTCATCTGTTAAAACTGCTGCCAGTGTGTTGACTGATTGACTATGTAGTTACATCTGGGCAAGACAGAAAGATTTTCTTGACTTCCTTCCAGAGTACTGACTGAAAATTCATTTTCGTTTTTCATTTTGACTTCATTGGTTTAGAAAAAAGGAAAACTTTTTTTTTATACAAAGCTTATTCACTGTATAAAATGTATTTTAAATTAGTGAAACTCCTCAAATCCTACAGGCTCAATGGGTTGGTACAATATAGGGATGCTCCATCTGGCTAGCAAATAAGTTTTATTTGATTTCCTCTGCCTGATATTTTCATGAACACCACCCCCAGCCCTATTCCCCCGACAAGGCCTCTACTTTTTGTAGAACACCCCATTTGTACTCTCTTATCTTTATCCTGTAGATGTACACATTCTCCATGGAACTTGGTGGTTCCATGAATATCATGAATATCCATGAATATCATGGAACCACCAATATCAATCGTCAATCACAACACATTTATCTTCAAATCTTGCATTGGTGACAGCTCCACACCAACGACAGCACTGGGTCTTACTGGCCCGCTGTTGCAAAAGCTTTTCCTAACTTCTGCCTGAAACTTGAAAGCTCTCTGCAGCAGCAGATGCTCAAAGATGCTCATTAGGTTGCCTAGATAACCCAGGTTTACTGCACTCAGAGGAACAATATCTAAAAAGCATTCCTGTTCAGAAGATAATTAACAACCTTGGAGAATACCGCTCATTAGTTACTTTTTACACACAATCACAAATGGTTAGCCAGGGGTTGGATATATTTATTTTGGAATAGTTAACTCAGTTGGAACAAATATGTTTTCTCTCCAAGCTTATCATTCTGTTTGTAAGGACGTTAAGAGACTGAACAAGTTAATGCAGTGTTTTCAACCTGGATTGCAACCAGGACTCAGCTGGCATTTTGCCTTAGAGTTACTGGGCCACTGGGCCACCTCAAGATAATTAACACCTTCCTGTGGTGTCTAATATGACAACAGTGATCGTTAAATTAAAAAAACCACCTTATAACATATTAAGGGTGGCATCTTTGCAATGTGAAAACAAAAGGTTTTTTTTATAAAAAGATTTAGGCCTTGGGATTCATATATGTATATCATGAAGACATAGATATTGAGATAGAACTTACATTTTCTTCAGTGCATTTTTAAACATCCAGCTGACTTCACACTTTCCTGAAGTGTATGCTTTTTGCCACTGATTTCATTAATGGCTACTATTTTTGGTGAAAAATGTTTAACTGATAACCTACCATATATCTAGCCAAAGCATTGATTTAACCTTGGAAATAAAATATCATAATACCCTACCCATTTGGTGCTCAAGTAAATGCTATTGTATTGATGTCTTGAGTTTTACAACAGGAGAACAAAGGAGTGACTGAACAGATCCATGGAAAAGAAATGCTACAATCATTCCAAGTCTACTCATATATTAAAAACAATGAACTTTTGATTAAAAATAATGCTCTTCTCTTCTCCCATATTTATTCTTTAAATGGTCATACTGATTGAACAGAAATTATCAGATGAAAAGGCAAAGGCTAAATGTTTAGAGATCTTAGGCCTTTATATTTAGCACCAATATTTCACTAAAAGGTTTTATATTCATGTTATATAGTTTACAGCTGCTTGCCTCCTACAACAGCTCAGCTTCTGCAGTAAAGGGTGCTGCTCACAAAAAATGAAGAGCTGGTTTTCATTTGTGATATACTTTGAAAGACTATGTATCATAGTAGGAGGAGATCAGAACTAGAGACAGAGACAGAAGAGCTAGGAATTTAAATCCTGGTTATTAAACTTCCCAGCTGTGGGCCTTTAGAAGAGTCATTTGCCCCCTCAGTGCCTCAGTTCCTCTACCTGAAAAATAACTCCCTCCTATTCTGGTAATGGGGGTTGGGAGTCCAAGGAATTAATTCATTTGAATATATTTATAAACATAAGCAATTATGTTTTCATCTGGGAAGTAAACTGAAGCTGACTGACACATTATTTTATACAATGAACAGTGGTTATTTAATGAACTGTGAGGGCAAGAATTTTCTCTGTCCATTCTTTCATGTTCCACGTGAGAGACATCAGTCAGTTAATATTGCTGAAAATGCCTGTTGGATTGTTTATTAGCTCTTTGGGCAAGTCAATGTTTCTAAGTCTCAACTCCTATATCTACAAAGTGGGTATAATAATCAGTATGCATTTTGTTGTTCAGTCACTAAGTCCTGTCTGACTCTTTGTGACCCCATGAACTGCAGCACACCAGACCTCCCTGTCCTTCACTATCTCCCGAATTTTACTCAAACGCATGTGCATTGAGTCCGTGATGCCATCCAACCTCTGTCGGCCAATTCTCCTCCTGCCCTCACTGTTTCCCAGAATCAGAGTCTTTTCCAATGAGTTGGTGCTTCACATCAGGTGGCCAAAGTATTGGAGCTTGAACTTCAGCATCAGTCCTATCAATCAAATTATACACACACATACACACACATTTTTTCAAAACAACAAACTTAATTTGCCAACAAATGGGGAGTGGCAAGTCATTTTACATGAAGATATTTTCAGAAATATGTCCACTGAATTTCAAAACAGGGAAAAGAACACATTACCGATGTTTTATAGTCAGATTTACTCAATAACATACTTAATATAACTGAAAAAGATCCAAAGGAGAACTAAGCTGTCAATAATAAACAAAACTTAACTTAACAGACATTGATTCACTTTAAAAGCAGAATAGTGTAATCTCCCTCATGGTCGAGTGGTTAAGGTTCCATGCTTCCACTGCAGGGGCACAGACTTGATCCTTGCCCATGGAACTAGGATCCCGTGTGCTGTGTGGTACAGCCAAAGAAAGAAAAAGCTGAATGGCTACAGAAATAGCTTCAAAGCCAATGAGGACATATAATTCTTTTATATCACATTAGCAATACCCGAAGTTTATATTTTGGCATCTTCAACATATATGTAACTATCATGAATCCAGATGAAAGTAAGTTGCAAAAACTATCCCACAGTAATGGATCTAATATATGCAACTGTGTCTAATATAAAGAAGAAAATTTGGGGCAAGAAATTCAAATATCATCAAAAAGTAACAGTAGATAGTTGAGGAAGTTGACCATACCACCATTAAAAATCAGAAAGACAAGCTCAAAAGTAGAAATGAATTACTTAATGATGGGAAAACTGGCTCTCATTCTTCAACAGCATTTTAAAAAGTTACTACAGATAAGAATACTGATATATCATTTAAAAAGTTAAATTATGTGAAAAATCTTTTTGAAAAGGTAGAAAAATCTATTTATATTTTTAAAGATTTTCATCAAAATACCAGGGAGATTTTTAAATCATTTGTGCTTCAAAGGATATATTTTAGTTACTTAAAAAATCCAATTCTGTAGAATGCCCCATTGCATCACAGTGGTGTCAAATGGAATGTGCATGCAGAATTCATTTACCAGTCAGTGGCTTCACATTAAACCCCACGGACTAGGGATGCACAGCTTAACACAGGGGCTCTTCAAAGAGGTCACAAACTAGCCACATAATGTCCCTCAAGGTCACTGGCAAGCTAAGAAAACAGTAACTACTGAAGTATACATTATTTTACATTATTATTATTTTACTTTTATTTTTTAATTGCAGTATAACTGCTTTTCAATGTTGTGGTAGTTTTTATGTATAACAAATTATGTACAGCTATATTTATGTATGTCCCCTCCCTTCTGAACCTCCCTCCCATCCCAAGCCCCCATCCCCATCCCACCCCTCTAGATCACAGAGCACCAACCTGAGCTCCCTGTGCTAAACAGCAGTTTCTTACTTTCTACTGTACACAAGGTAGTGTATATATGTCAATCCCAATCCCCAATTAGTCCCATCCTCCCCTCTCCTCTGTGTTGTATATTAACACATATATATGGAATCTAGAAAAATGGTACAGATGGACCTCTTTTCAGGGCACGAATAGAGATGCGGATGTGGAATATACATTATTTTAAACTACCATTTTTAACCCCAGAAAACATATCTTACAGAAACTGACAACCCTTTTAACTGACCTCTACGTACTTCCAACTAACTGAAATGTTTTGCTTCATATAATATTTAAATGTTTCTTATAAGGGCAGAATTTCCAGAAGCCTCTCTGGAGTGAGAGCAAGGAGTACTGCTTGGCTTTTCTCAAGAAGACCTGAACTAGAAGCCTGAGGCTAAGCACTCACTTTCTGCCTGAAAACTCTAGGTAGTACAATGTCCGGAGGATGCGCTGTCCCCGCCCCACCGAGCAGGGAGCGCGTGCTGATCTGAGGTAGTGTTCCAGGCCAGGGAGGTGGGTGGTAATGCCATGCCTTGACTCGGCTTCCCATCTCACACAGAGCCCCGTCAGTCAGCAGGAGTGGGTATGCAGTATAATGAGATGCCAGAGTAGACCTTGCTGTCTCTCCCCAGAGGGGAAAAGCCCAACCCCACTTCCCTGGAACATCTAACAAAATCAGCCCCTCGTACCACGTTGCCCTCAATTCCCTGTCCACCAAATTATCTACGGGAAACCTAGCAAAAAACCCTGGGATGTTCTCATCTGTAAAACCAGCCTGGCACATAAGCAAATGAATGAAAGATATCAATCTCATGTTACATTCCGTTCCATGCTCAGAAGTATAGCAAGTGTCCACTAAAAACTTTTCAGGAAGAGAAAAACATTGAGAATTTCATTCCACAGTCTTCAACAACCTTTTGTGCTCTGGTTTTAATCATATTTTTCATTTTGTTCTTTAAAATACCACTGACCACTAAGGACATTTCAGATAAAAAAAAAAAGATTAATAAATAGTTTACAATTATAATAAACTTGATTCTTTGAATTCAAGGCACATCTTGAGGGTTTTTCACAAAAACAATTGATCCTTTTCACGGCTTAATGCTGCTGTAACTTCCTGCACACAGCCAGCAGATTACCATGGACACACACCCTCGATGCTTTTCACACTCTCTGGTCTCCAGAAGTTTGCGTCTGGGTACAAGAAGAAAGAGCAGTGGGGTCTTTTCTACGCATGAAGCTTACTTAGGACCTGAAACAATATGTACTTTTGTAAGTAATTATACAAATCACCATCAGAAATTTATAGAACGTTAAAAAATTTTTTTTCTACACAAAGTATGCTTTGAAAATTCCAATAAAATCAAGTAACCACCACCAACAATTTAAGACAGTGGTAAACACATATGCTTTCACAGAAGTATAACAAGCCACAGGTAATAAAAGCAATGCCAGGTTTTTGCTTCTCTCTAAATAGGTGTCGTTTACAGAGGGAATGTAGATAAGTATGAAATTTAAAAAGTAAATATAGTCAGTAGAGCTGGGTAATTCCAGGCAACAGTTTTGGTTTTCTCCAGAAACTAATTTGGTTTATTTTTGCATGAACTTTATGAATGATTTTCTAAATTGTTTATTTAATCTGTCTGTCTGAATATTACACTGGGAATTCTTTTGCTTCAATATTAAATAATTTGAAATTACTCTCAGTCTTATTCTATTGTATTGACAGTACTCAATAAAAAAAAAAAAGAAATGAGAGAAAACTTTCCTTCATACCAGTTGCCTAAAATAAGAGAATTGTCCCAATTTTTTGGTAAGCAACCCCAAGATAAACTTTCATTTCACCCACTATCAGTAGGTTGGTTTATAATAAGATTCAATTCAGTTCAGTCGCTCAGTCATGTCTGATTCTTTGCGACCCCGTGAATCGCAGCACGCCAGGCCTCCCTGTCCATCACCAACTCCCGGAGTTCACTCAGATTCACATCCATCGAGTCAGTGATGCCATCCAGCCATCTCATCCTCGGCCGTCCCCTTCTCCTCCTGCCCCTAATCCCTCCCAGCATCAGAGTCTTTTCCAATGAGTCAACTCTTCACATGAGGTGGCCAAAGTACTGGAGTTTCAGCTTCAGCATCATTCTTTCCAAAGAAATCCCGGGGCTGATCTCCTTCAGAATGGACTGGTTGGATCTCCTTGCAGTCCAAGGGACTCTCAAGAGTCTTCTCCAACACCACAGCTCAAAAGCATCAGTTCTTCGGCGCTCAGCTTTCTTCACAGTCCAACTCTCACATCCATACATGACCACTGGAAAAACAATAGCCTTGACTAGATGGACCTTAGTCGGCAAAGTAATGTCTCTGCTTTTGAATATGCTATCTAGGTTGGTCATAACTTTTCTTTCAAGGAGTAAGCATCTTTTAATTTCATGGCTGCAGTCACCATCTGCAGTGACTTTGGAGCCCAAAAAAATAAAGTCTGACACTGTTTCCACTGTTTCCCCATCTATTTCCCATGAAGTGATGGGACCGGTTACCATGATCTTCGTTTTCTGAATGTTGAGCTTTAAGCCAACTTTTTCGCTCTCCTCTTTTACTTTGATCAAGAGGCTTTATAGTTCCTCTTCACTTTCTGCCATAATAAGATTAGCACAGATCAAATGTAGCATCATTTTATCAAATACATATTTGCTAAATAAATAAATTCAATGACTGTAAACACACAAAATGTAAAAACATCTGGAGAAGAGTGTGGGACAAACTGAGAGAGTAGCACTGAAACCTATGTATCACCATACGCAAAACAGTCAGCCAGTGGAAAGCTGCTGTATAACACAGGGAGCTCACACCCTGGTGCTTTGAGACAACCTAGAGCGATGGGATGGGGTGGGTGGTGGGAAGGAGATTCAAAAGGGAGGGGATATACGTACACTTTGGGCTTATTCACACTGTTGTATGGCAGAAACCAACACAACACTGTAAAACAATTATCCCCCAGCTAAAAAGAAAAGAAAAATACAAAAGAAAATCATCTGGAGATGTCCCGAATTTGAGGTAACAACATAAGAGCTGAACAGAGACTATCTGACACACCTACAGGCACCACACCACTGATGGGTGGGAAGCCCTGCCCACCACCTGCCAGCAGCTCCTTCCCCAGGGCCTCTGCTCAGCATCCCCCTGCCTGGGTATCTCCACCCACTCCTTTCTCTGCCTCCCTACCCACGCCCAATCCTTCTCATCCTTTGTATGGTATCCTAACACCACTTCTTCAGAGAAGTCCTTTCTATTGTGACTCTTGTATGCAAGAGTCTTTCTCACAATTACAATGAATATTAAGTAATGTAATAATTGTTTGATACTTGTCTACCATGCAAGACTCTGAACTCCTTGAGAAACTGCAAATGTGTCTATATTGTTCTGCTGTACACTCAGCACCTAACCTAGGCACAGAGTAGGTCTTCAACACATATTCACTAAATGTATCAACTACACATTTAGGATTTAAAATCTCAGAGGACTGTTCCTGCCACATTTAATTTATTTATCCTTCTCTGGCCATCAACATTTTCCAGACCAGTGATTGTGCTAAATCTCCTCATTTATATCAGGAGCTGACTCAGTATTCTGTCACAGCCAGGAAAACAGAAGCCACTGAGCAGGAAGATCTGCAAGTCCCTTCCTCTCTACCTGTTAATCGCCTTTTATCTTCACTCATAGACCTCCTTCACCTTGTATCTCATATGGAAAGTGTCTCCATAGTTTCCCCTCCCCTGACCTCCTCCAGGGCTTCCTGGACTTCAGTCTCTCTCTCTTCCCTGAATTGTGTTCTTAGCCTCTTGTAACTCACTCAAGCCCAATACCCTAAAAATGCCCCTTCCCAGGACCCCTCTCCTAAATACACTAGGCATCTGGGCATCCATACCTTCTTCTATGTATTGTGGCTGGCATTCTCCTTCAACGAATAGAGGCTCATTAGTCTCTCTTCTGTCCAGGTTCATTGTAAGAGCAAAAACTGCTGAATCCTTGTATACTCTCTAGTACCAGGCACAGAATAAGTGCTCATACATACTTAACACAAAAATGAATAAAAAGGGTCAATGAATATAGGATGATGCAAAACAGTGCTAAACATATTATCAACTTTATTAAAATCTCTTACTTTGATTTTCCACACTGGACTGCTCTCAAATAACAGTGGATAAGAAAACAATATTGATAATGAAATGCACACTTTGCTTTGTCATTATTTGCATATTAGATGGTTACAGCTAACAATAAATATATGAAATTTATTTCAAACTCTCTCTTGAATTGATTTTTTAATCTAATTCTTCTATCTAATACTAATACTTAAAATCTAAGACTATTGGAATCTTTAATTATACATTAGCCCTTTCTAGGTAAAAGAATTTAAGTTTTGATACTGCTGGAAAATATTACATCATAATTTTCTATTTCAAATACAAATACATGGAAGGTGATGGTTCCCTTTCCATAACAGGTCATGTTATGAAACAGATCTTAAAGTTCTTGAATAGAACTTTAAGAATTTTCCTGTGTTAAATTCTTTCCATGTAAATTTAACTTTGAGATAAATATAAGACAGACCATCTACTTTGCTGCTCCTGCTGCTGCTAAGTCGCTTCAATCGTGTCTGACTCTGTGTGACCCCATAGACAGCAGACCACCAGGCTCCCCTGTCCCTGGGATTCTCCAGGCAAGAACACTGGAGTGAGTTGCTATTTCCTTCTCCAAGCATCAAAGTGAAAAGTGAAAGGGAAGTCGCTCAGTTGTGTCCAACTCTTCGCGACCCCATGGACTGCAGCCCACCAGGCTCCTCCATCCATGGGATTTTCCAGGCAAGAGTACTAGAGTGGGGTGCCATCGCCTTCTCTGCTTGTCTAGGTGTTTAAAATGTTGAATAGTTTATTGAAATGTTGAATAGTTCATTAAAATGAAAAATATTTCATCTCTGTGTGTGTACAAAATTGAAGGCTCCTAATACATGATGCTTTTTCTTCTATATTATATAGCATATGATAAGATAGGTCTTATCCTCTGAAATGTGCACTGCTGAATGAGGCTACAGTCAACTGCTTGGGAAAATACAGACATTACCTTGGTGATAAAGTGGGTTTGCTTCTGGACCATCACAATAAAGAAAATAATATTGAAATAAATTGAGACCCAAATGTTTTAGTTTCCCAGTGCATTTAAAAGCTATGTTTATACTACCTTGTAGTCTAATAAGAGTACAATGGCATGATGTCTAAAAAAACAATATATAAACCTTAATTAAATAATTTCTTATTAAAAATTGCTAGCCATCATCTGACAACACAGGTTTGCTACTAACCTACAATTTATAAAACACAGTATCTGCAGAGCACAACAAAGTGAATCACAATAAATAGAGGTGTACCTGTGACTGGATTGCCACTGCAAACTGCTTGAGAATGCAACCGCTTTCTCCATAACTTCTCTTAGTTTTGAAACTTTCTCTCAACACCCCCAGCAGGGTTTCCCTTTAAAAGTCTGCAGCCTTTGTGTGTGTGTGTGTGTGTGTGTGTGCATCAGAGTTTTATTAAAGTATAAAAAGGGACAGAGAAAGCATCTGACAATCACACTTTCCTACCATGCCCTGCCACCCATTTAGGTTCCAGAAAAAGCGAGAGGCTGTGGAAGAACAAGAAAAAAAAGTTTAAAAAGAGTCATAGATAGTGAGAGAACCACTGTACAGATCACTCAGGTGTACATCAGATTTTAGACATGAATTGTGACTTTAAATGTATTCAATATAGAAACATTTGTCCTTTACGGAAGAAAACTGCAATATATACTTACTAGCTATTACTATATCCAAGAAAAAATAAAATTGATTTTATTAAACTGGCTGACTACTGTAATCAGATTAATCCGTAATTGATGTTTTCAAATAAATAGTGAAAATGAGAACACAGAATCTTTTCCCAATTATCCCACAGCTTACACCTATGTAGGTTATAACTGTGTATAATTATTAAGAAAAGTACCTACTTTCTTTTCTAAGTCAAGCTTTTTAGATGTTAGGGAAATTAGGTTCTGTATGTTATCATTAAGAATTGAATGCAATTTTTTTTAATAGAAAAAAGACTATTAATAAGTGCAATATTGAATCTTTGGTTAATCTTAGATATGAGTCTTTATACCCCAAAGAACAAAAACATCTTTGTAACCTACACACAGGCTGAAAAGATTACAAAATGTTTTGGAAAAATTTCTATAAAAGTTTTCCTGTGGTAGTTAGCTAAGTTATTGTATCATTCTTTTTTTTCATTCCATATTGAGAACATCTATGGGTTCTTCTGAAACAATTCTCCTTAAATTTCATTTTCGCAAGACTATGAACGCTGTTAAGTGCTAATAATATGTATTGGAATCTCGGGTTTCTCTATTTTCAGGTATTTTTTGCTCACAAAATTGATGCAATGTTGGTTTTAGAATCATATATTCTTCCCATTTTATCAACTCGATGTTCAAAACCTATCTCAAATCACTTCTCTCTATTTAACTGACCTCCACCCAGACTCAAACCATCACCATCTTGTCTATAAAATAATGCAACTGCCTCCTAGCTGGTGCTCCTTGTTTCATCCATCCCTCCACTGTCTGCCCTTTCTTCCTTTAAGCCTCCTCCCTTCATTCAGTTAATTGATTGATTCAACTAAAAACAAACAAACAAACCAAGCAAAAGCACCCAGATATACCATGAAAAAGCAACCAGCAGTCTGTCCCTGAGGCCCTTATTTTACTAAGAGAAAACTGAAAGTAAACAAGGGAGATAACAAATAAGTCAATCATATGCAGGTAAGAAGGTGATAAATGCTCTGGAGAAACGCATTAGGACAGAATAAGGCAGATGAGTAAGCAGGTGCAATTTTACATGGGGTGGGCAAAGACAACCTGGCTGAGAGGGTGCCATTTCAGCAAAGACTTAAAGGTGAGTGCGTATGCCTACAGATGTCTGAGTGGGGAGCAGGGGCGGCACTCGTGCAGTCCTCAGGACAGAGGCACGGCTTTAAGGAGCAGCACGAGGCCAGCATGGCTGAGGCACAGAGAGCGGGGAAGACCGATGAGAAAGGAGGTGGAGAAGACAAAGACGGCGCTTACATTCTCCAACAGCCATCTGAGTATATTCTCCTTCTAAAAATAATTATTTTGGTCAAATAGTGCATATATACAGTTTAATACTTCAAGTACTGCTACAAGACTGAGAATAGGAAATTAGCCATACCAGTCACATCTTAACTTCACTTTTCTATCCTGGTTTCCCAGAGGGCACAATCTTCAACTCTTTAGCTATCTCTTATGTAATTTAGCTTCATAATTTTAGGTAGCATAGTTTTACTATGCTTTTCTGACTTAGGAATTTTTGACATTATATATATATATATAGAGAGAGAGAGAGAGAGAGAGAGAGTTATTTTAATGAACATGTTATCCTCCAAGTTNTGACATTATATATATATATATATATAGAGAGAGAGAGAGAGAGAGAGTTATTTTAATGAACATGTTATCCTCCAAGTTAAACAGCCTCCTTCTCTCCTCTCCAAACTTACAACATGAAGATCAAGTTTTAGAAATATTCAGAGTTATAATGATGTCAGTACTGACTGCCAAGTAAAGCAGTACACTATGATTGTTGTTTAGTCGCTAAGTCATGTCCGACTCTTTGTGACCCCCCCCAGACTGTAGCCCACCAGGTTCCTTCTGTCCATGGGATTTCCCAGGCAAGAATACTGGAATGGGTTGCCATTTCCTTCTCCAGGGGATCTTCCTGACCCAGGAATCGAACTCATGTCTCCTGCATTTACTACTGAGCCACCAGGAAAGACCCAGACTATGATGGGTGGCAGTTCAGTCACTAAGTCGTGTCTGACTCTTGCAACCCCATGGACTGTACCCTGCCAGGCTCCTATCCATGGGGCTGTCCAGGCAAGAATACTGGAGTGGGTGCCCATTTCCTTCTCCAGCGGATCTTCCCAACCCAGGAAATGAAGCCGGGTCTCCTGCACTGCAGGCATATTCTTTACCGACTGAGCTATGAGGGAAGCCTCAAAGTGAAATTCACTCAGTCGTGTGTGACTCTTTGTGACCCCATGTACTATCCAGTCTAAGGAACTCTCCAGGCCAGAATACTGGGTAGCCGTTCCCTTCTCCAGGGGATCTTCCCAACCCAGGGATTGAACCCAGGTCTCCCGCATCACAGGCAGATTCTTTACCAGCTGAGCCACAAGAGAACCCCACTATGATTATGTCCCTTCTAATCAATATTGTCTTTTTTTCTGCAGTTACTTAATGCTTTTAGTTTTTAATTTGAATCTTCTCAGTACAAGGGCTTTGTTGTTGTTCAGTCTCCAAGTCACGTCTGACTCTTTGTGACCCCATGGACTGCAGCACACCAGGCTCCTCTGTCCTGCACTAGCTGCCAGAATTTGCCCAAACTCACGTTCTTTGAGTTGATGATGCCATAATCATCAGCATCAATTCAACCATCTCATCCGCTGTTGCCCCCTTCTCCTCCTGCCCTCAATCTTTCCCAGCATCAGGGTCTTTTCCAGTGAGTCGGCTTTTCCCATCAGGTGATCAAAGTATTGGAGCTTCAGCTTCAGCATCAGTCCTTGCAATGAATATTCAGGATTGGTTTCCTTTAGAATTGACTGGTTTGATCTCCTTGCTGTCATAGGGACTCTCAAGAGTCTTCTCCAGCACCATGGTTCGAAAGCATCAGTTCTTCAGTGCTCAGCCTTCTTTGTGACAGTTAATAATGGCTTTATTTTTTAATGTGACTCATTTTAGTACCAAGTGCAAATTTTCCCCAAATCTGTAAAACCTCTGTGGATCTTGAAAACACATACAGATTTCAAACTGTTTGCTGTGGTAAACATCAAACAGCAATTCTAGTTTTGCCCCCCAAATCCTTCTGTTTTAATCAGCAACACAGCCTGCTGCCTACCTGGTACCCTCAGGTTCTCCTTCATTCTGATTGCTGTTTCATTGGTTGCAACTCTGGTTTCCTGAATTCCATGAAACTCCCTTATGGGTTTATTCCCTTGCTTTTGGTGGAACAGTGAAACCCATTCTCTAACCTCTTCTAAGCAAAAGTATATGAGATGAAAGTCTTCAGACCGTCTAAGTCTGAGACCATCTAGTTCTCTTTATCATTTGAGTTTGAAATAACTTTGTCCCCTAATTCCTCAAGGTATGTAATGCTCTTCTAATTTCCAGTACTGATGCTGAGGAACTTGTCTTTTTTAGTCTTTTGTAGATTGAGTCTGTTTTTCCATTTTCTCTTTAAACTTCAGAATCTTTTCAATATCCAGTATTTTGAACTTTCATAATGATATGCCTTTGGTTTGAACCTTTTATCAGTGAGTATAACTGGGTCTATTTTGGCTCTTTCAACTTAGAGATCTATGTTCTTCAGTAATAGGACATTTTCCTGCTATTTTCTTTATAAATATCTCTTCCCCCACCCTTTTTTTTTTTCCATTTCTAGAGGAATCTTATTTTCATCTTATGAGCAAAAAATCTTCTATTATTTCTTCAACTTTATTAATTCTATATTTTATAAAATTTAATTCAATTTTCTGCTTTCTCTCAGTTTCTTCTGAGTTTCTTCTTTTATGTTCATTTGTTTGTTTGTTTTGACCACTTGCATGCTGGAGGCTTTGCTGTAATATCTGGTCATCCTCAACTAACCCTTCTTATTTATGAGAAACACACAAAAATATACAGGAGAGGTATCTGAGAGGAGTTTATCAAATGATGGGTTTCACTACAAGTTGATAATAAGATAACTTTTTCATTGTAGAGTTCCAAATACTCAGATCCACTTATACGTGCTTTTGGCATTCTGGGACCAGGACACAGAAATGCACTTGAAGGCTTCACATATGTCACTCTTCCCTGGTGGCTCAGATGGTAAAGAATCCACCTGCAGTGCAAGAGACCTGGGTTCAGTCCCTGGGTTGGGAAGATCCCTTGCAGGAGCTCATGACAACTCACTCCAATATTCTTGCCTGGAGAATCCCCATGGATAGAGGAGCCTGGTGGGCTACATATGGCCCACGGGGTCACAAAGATTCGGACATGACTGAGCAACTAAGCACAGCACAGCCTGTCACTCGGACTTTCAGTTAATTCCCTTATTTTTACCTCCTACGCTTCATACTTCTTATCTCTGCTATGTATGGGTCTCCAAGGCAAGATGTAAAGGGTAAAATGAAAGTTTAATTTGAAAACAGAAGAGCAAGCAAACTGATTCAAAAATAACCTTAGCACACATACATGATACATATATAGAACAACCAGATCTGTCACAACAATACTAAAGCCTAAACAGGTCTGCAGATATCCAGCACATCCTAAATAAATTTCTACAAAATCCTCAGCATTCTATGAAAAATTTAAGACTACAGATTTTTTCCATGTACAAAAACAATTCGCTCTATATTTGCAGTTTGCCAATTCTTACCCAACATATCTGACATTTATTTCAAAAAGATCAGTAGCACTGTCACTAGGGTGTCATACACAATGTTATTCTAGCCTGAACATTGCTTACTGGGAACATTTTTTAGGATCTAAATGGTTATTTACTGACCTATTTTAAAACCTCAGTTCATTCAAGTTTCTAATGTTTAAGAGGTGCATACCTAAACTGTGACTGCTTATAATTAAAGGGGGAGCCTGGTGGGCTGCCGTCTATGGGGTCGCACAGAGTCGGACACGACTGAAGCGGCTTAGCAGTAGCAGCAGCAGCAGCAGAAATACAGAACAAATCATTACAGATATAAGATCCATTCCAGAACACAGCAACCCTAAGACAGAAGAGTATAACATCTGAAGCCCCAGAGGAAGGCTGGGTAAAATAAAAATCTGATGCAGAAACAAAAATATAACACAGACAAAAAGGAATATAAATGTTGGATGCATCAGCATTCTTAAAAGGAAGGGAAAAAATAGGACACAAACTAAGAAATACAGATGCTGTGCAGTTCACACTCTTTTCTAACACAACTGAACCATATATTTGATAAAATCAGCTATTTCAGATGCATAAATTCAGCTGCTAAAGAAGTTAGTTGACCTAGATTGACATGCAGTTTAATACCTGGCGGCCAAACATATAAGGCTGTGATTATGTGGGCCACAACTAACTGCCATCACCAACACATTTCTCTGAAACGTTGAAGAGAAATCACTCATAACTGTTCTGCCGGCAAATGATTAACCATTCCTAATTGAAAACACGGTGCCTGTCTTCTTTCTCTACTCTTACTTGACAACAGCTGACACATTTGATTAGAGCTTGACATGACCAAGACCAAAGTCATTGGTTTAATTCTCACATCAGCCATTAATGTCTCCTTGTTTTGTACTTGAATATTGAATAGCAAAATTTGGTTATCATTTCGTGATTGGGCAGACACATGAGTAGATAAATCCATTTAGTAGGTTATATGAAGAGCATATACCCTTCAAATAATGACTCAGTTTTATTTCATTACTTGAAAAGTGTATGACATTTAATCTTGTGAAGTTTATAGGTGGAAAAGTTAATATATATGGGATAAATTAGACTGTGACAATATGCTAATTTATGTATTTTTTTAAAACACCTTGACCTCAGGCCTTTCTACTGCTTTTAATGTAAAAGCACTCAAAATCATGAGAGAACTGAGGCTATTTTCTTATCACTTAAAATATTCTCCTAAATTTACCAGTAAAAAAATAAAAGGTGAAAAGTTAGATACATGCTGAGATCACTCTTTAATGTATGAGCCTGGTTCAACACCAGCAAAATGTAAAAACATTCAGCATCTACATGCCTCCTAACAAAATAATAGGATACCTCAGGCTTCCATTCATGAAATATCTGTTCTTAGTTGTTCTGGTAGACACAATAATGGAAAATGAATGCCTTGGAGTTATCTTCCACATTTAATTCATTTTGAATACATGAGAGCTGTTCGTTCAGCTCAGTTCAGTCACTCAGTCATATCCAACTCTTTGGAACGCCATGGACTGCAGCATGCCAGGCTTCCCTGTCCATTACTAACTCCCAGAGCTTACTCAAACTCATGTCCATTGAGTTGGTGATGCCATCCAACCATCTCATCTTCTGTCATCGCCTTTGCCTCCTGTCTTCAACTATACCAGCATCAGGGTCTTTTCCAATGAGTCAGTTCTTTGCATCAGGTGGCCAAAAGTTTCAGCATCAGTATCAGTCCTTCCAATGAATATTCGGGACTGATTTCCTTTAGGATTGACTGGTTGGATCTCCTTGCAGTCCAAGGGACTCTCAAGAGTCTTCTCCAACACCACAGCTCAAAAGCATCAATTCTTCGGGGCTCAGCTTTCTTTACAGTCCAACTCTCACATCCATACATGACTACTGGAAAAACCATAGCCTTGACTAGACAGACCTTTGTTGGCAAAGTAATATCTCTGCTTTTTAATATACTAAGTTGATCATAACTTTTCTCCAACGAGCAAGCGTCTTTTAATTCATGGCTGCAGTCACCATCTCCAGTGATTCTGGAGCCCCAAAAAATAGTCTGACACTGTTTTCATTGTTTCCCCATCTATTTGCCATGAAGTGATGGGACCAGATGCCATGATCTTTGTTCTCTGAATGTTAAGCTTTAGGCCAACTTTTTCACTCTCTTCTTTCACTTTCATCAAAAGGCTTTTTAGTTCTTCACTTTCTGCCATAAAGGTGGTGTCATCTGCATATCTGAGGTTATAGATATTTCGCCTGGCAATCTTGGTTCCAGGTGTGATTCATCTACCCCAGCATTTCTCATGATGTACTCTGCATATAAGTTAAATAAGCATGGTGACAATATACAGCCTTGACATACTCCTTTTCCTAATGGAACCAGCCTGTTGTTCCATGTAAGGTTCTAACTGTTGCTCTTGACCTGCATACAGATTTCTCAGGAGGCAAGTCAGGTGGTCTGGTATTCCCATCTCTATCAGAATTTTCCACAGTTGGTTGTGATCCACACAGTCAAAGGCTTTGGCATAGTCAATAAAGCAGATGTTTTTCTGGAACTCTCTTGCTTTTTCGATTATCCAAAGCAATTTGATCTCTCGTTTCCTCTGCCTTTTCTAAATCCAGCTTGAACACCTGGAACTTCACATTTCACATACTGTTGAATGCTGGCTTGGAGAATTTTGATTATTACTTTGCTGCTGCTGCTAAGGCACATCAGTCTTTGTTAGTGTGTGAGATAAGTCCAACTGTGTGGTAGTTTGAGCATTCTTTGTCATTGCCTTTCTTAGGGACTGAAGTGAAAACTGACCTTTTCCAGAAAACTGACCTTTTCCAGTCCTGTGGCCACGGCTGAGTTTTCCAACTTTGTTCGCATATTGAGTGCAGCACTTTCACAGCACCATCTTTTAGGATTTGAAATAGCTCAACTGGAATTTCATCACCTCCATTAGCTTTGTTTGTAGTGATGCTTCCTAAGGCCCACTTGATTTCGCATTCCAGGAGGTCTGGCTCGGGGTGAGTGATCACACCATTGGGGTTGTCTGGGTCATTGAAGATCTTTTTTGTATAGTTCTGTGTATTCCTGCCATCTCTTCTTAGTATCTTCTGCTTCTGTTAGGCTCATACCATTTCTGTCTTTTATTGTGCCCATCTTTGCATGAAATGTTCCCTTGGTATCTCTATTTTTCTTGAAGAGATCTCTAGTCTTTTCCATTCTATTATTTTCCTCTATTTCTTTGCACTGATCACTGAGGAAGGCTTTCTTATCTCTCCTTGATATTCTTTGGAACTTTGCATTCAAATAGATATATCTTCCCTTTCCTCCTTTGCCTTTTGCTTCTCTATTCTTAGCCATGTGTAAGACCTCCTCAGACAACCATTTTGCCTTTTTGCATCTCTTTTTCTTGGGGATGGTCTTGATTACTGCCTCCTGTATAACATCACAAACCTCCATCCATAGTTCTTCAGGCCCTCTGTCTATCAGATCTAATCCCTTGAATCTATTTGTCACTTCCACTGTATAATCGTAATGGATTTGATTTAGGTCATACTTGAATGGTCTAGTGGTTTTCCCTACTTTCTTCAATTTAAGTCATTTGTTATGATGTATAGTTTTTAGTAAAACTAACAAGATTTTTAACAAACATGTCATTCTGCTTAAAAATCACTTTTACATTTGCTACTGTATACCTAATAATGGCAAAATAATATTCCAATATTTATTTATGTGATAGTTATAACTAAAATTATATAAAATTTCATTCTTGTTTTTATCTTTTATTGCACAGTCCCATTATTATTCAGTAAAACTGAACCCCTGTGAATAGTGTTTATTAAGGTAACAAGATATTTACATAAAATATTCACAAATAAGAGACTTCTNGGCTCAGATGGTAAAGAAACTGACTACAGTGCAGGAGACCCAGGTTCAGTCCCTGGGTTGAAAAGATCCCCTGGAGGAGGAAATGGCAACCCACTTCAGTATTCTTTCCTGGAGAATTCCATGGACAGAGGAACCTGGTGAGCTACTGTCCATGGGGTTGAAAAGAGTCAGACATGACTGAGTGACTAACACTTCATGACATTACATCAAATTGTCACCTTACAAATGTGAAAACAAAATAATTAGGAGAACTACTCATAAAATACTATACATTTTCTTGTGGTAGGACCACATAGAAACGGTAATAAAATTTCAAAGCAGGTCTTAATGGAAATACTGAATACAGCCCAAATTTAACTTCTAAAAATAAGGATCATATACTTCATATTTTAACAGTGAGTAAAATCTGCAAATTCACTACTTTTATTAATATTTGGAAATGAAGAACAAGCAAGCTCTCTCAATGATCTCCAGCCAGTGAATGTCTCTGATATGCTTTAAAACATGTAGTTAAGACTCTGCTATTTCCCATGCCTCACCCAGGACCTCCTCTTGAAACGGAGGGAGAAAGCCAACCACCTAAAACACCTTCCAACCTTTTGAAGACTCAACTAGGTAAAGTATCCAATGAACAATAACAATACTCAACTCAAGTATAATTCTTTAGAGGCCAAAAAGCTTAATTTGAACTCTGGAAGCCCATCTTGTGACACTCTATCTAAATACTAAACTGAATTTCAGACTGCTGGGTGGACTGGGTTGGACAAAATGGACAGCATTTTAATAAAAAATAAAATTCCTTTTATTTAACCTCCAGTGCATTAGTCAGAGACATAATTTTATAAATTCACTGCTATTAAAGATAAAAATAAATAAACATGTTTCATATCAGGGAGTGATTAATACTCACCCATATGCTTTCTGAAATCCAAAATTTGTGTTTTGAATCCAAAGGTTCACAAGACAGAAAACATTCCAGACATAATCTTTCAGGTTCTGAAACAGTATTTAGTCAATCACAGACCCTGTGGTTTTAGAATAACTGCTTCCTTTAAATACAGGATGAACCCTTTTAAAACTATGACCTGGTTAACATCTAAGACTAGAAATTCATCAACAGAAGTTTCCTGGAATAAAGTACCACTGAAACATTACAATGAGGGTAAGAGTATTATCACACAGACATAGAACCAAAATTTTTTATTTGAAAAGTCGTGTCTTAGTAATCAAGGTCCTTGTGCCCTTTATGTAGTGGAGGCAATTGAAGAGTGGAGGCAATAAGAAAATTACTTGTACTATCATCAGTATCTCTTATAAATCTGGCTAAAAATCTAGGAGAGAGATATATCAGGATGAAAACAGAATAAAAGGGAGAGATAGAAAGCAAAGAGGAACTAAACAGCCTCTTGATGAAAGTGAAAGAGGAGAGTGAAAAAGTTGGCTTAAAACTCAACATTCAGAAAACTAAGATCATGGCACCTGGTCCCATCACTTCACGGCAAATAGATGGGGGAAACAATGGAAACAGTGTCAGACTTTCTTTTTTTGGGTTCCAAAATCACTGCAGATGGTGACTGCAGCCATGAAATTAAAAGATGCTTGCTCACTGGAAGAAAAGTTATGACCAACTTAGACAGCATATTAAAAAGCAGAGACATTACTTTGCCAACAAAGGTTCATCTAGTCAAAGCTATGGTTTTTCCAGTAGTCATGTATGGACCATAAAGAAAGCTGAGCATCAAAGAATTGATGCTTTTGAACTGTGGTGTTGGAGAAGACCCTCAAGAGTCCCTTGGACTACAAGGAGATCCAACCAGTCAATCCTAAAAATCAGTCCTGAATATTCATTGGAAGGACTGATGCTGAAGCTGAAACACCAATACTCTGGCCACTTGATGCAAAGAACTCACTCACTGGAAAAGACCCTGATGCTGGGAAAGACCAAGGAGATGGGGACGACATGGTTGAATGGCATCACCAACTCAATGGACTGGAGTTTGAGTAAGCTCCGAGAATTGGTATGGATGGGGAAGCCTGGTGTCGCAGCCAGACATGGGGTCGCAAAGAGTCAGGCATGACTGAGTGACTGAACTGATTAATAATTTGCTCCTATCTTATTTCTGAGTAGTCCTCTACAGATATACCACAGTTAAGGTATGTCTCACAAATTTCAATAAGCTGTGTTTCAACATGTTTTTTAATTTCACTTCAGGCTTCTTTGACTTGTACTATTGATTCCATTGTGGTTGGAGACACATTTGATATGATTTCAATACTGCAGTCCATGGGGTTGCAGAGAGTCGGACACTACTGAGCAACTGAACTGAACTGAACTGATCAGAATAATATTGCAAACTGACATGGAGCAAGACCACATAGAAAAGGTAATATATTTTCAAAGCAGGTCTTAGTGTGAATTCATATCACCGATCCTTGTTTTTCTTCCTTGTGTGTGTGTGTGTGTGTGTGTGTGTGCATGCGCGCGTGACTATAAAGACTAGAACAAAGAAATTGCTGCATACATTGCATATACTTGCAAATCTTAGCAAAATCTTAGATTTCAATGTTATGGTTGTCATTTCCCACTTCTTGCAGAAAGCCCAGATATTCCTGAATGATTCTCATGTCCTAATTCCACATTTGCATGGCTTTGTTGTAGGCTGAAGTCAGGAAGTGGGGAGAAGTACCGTCACCAGAAGCTCTGTGTAGGGCAGCTGCCCTTGATAAGTCACCCTACGTCTCGCTTGTCCAGGAGTCTTCCCACAAAGGTTAGGAAGAACTGAAAGGGATGCCGGGGTGATGGCTGACTATCGTAGGATTTGTTCTCTTCCTAAGTCCTAGGGAGAGTGCTGCCTCCAATTGTTGTGGTTTTCATTGAACGTGGAACTCAGGTTCCTTGGTTTTCATCCCAGGACAACTATCAGCAATTCCAAGGCAAGAGGAAAAGTTTTCAGCATCACACTGCAGAATTACATTATCTATAGTTTGTTTCATTAAATTAACATGAAAAGCATATCCTGAAGTTCAAATCAGTAAAAGAACATTAAGAATTTTAAGGTTGAGATAGACCTACATAAATATTTGTTGCTGTTGTTTACTTGCTAAGTTGTATCTGACTCCTTACAATGCCATGGACAGTAGCCCGCCAGGCTCCTCTGTCTATGGGTGTTCCCGAGCAAGAATACTGGAGTGGGTTGCCATATTCTTCTCCAGAAGATCTTCCCAACCCAAGGATCAAATCTGCATCCTTTGATTTGGCAGACAGATACTTTACCACTGAGCCATCAGGGAAGCACATAAATATAGTTCATTTAATTTAAAAAGATCTTTAAATATATGATAATAATTAGGTTCATGTAAAAGCCTAACTATGATAGATTACATATCAATATATAGTTATTTTTCTAGGTGTATGCTAAGTCACTTCAGTCATGTCTGACTCTTTTGGACCCTATGGACTGTAGCCCACCAAGTACCTCTGTCCATGGGATTCACCAGGCAAGAATACTGGGATGAGCTGCCATTTCTTCCTCCAGGGGATCTTCCCGACCCAGAGATCAAAGTTAGCACATGAAGAATAATACAATACAGAGTAAATGTTCTCTAAATAGCAGTTGAAAAAAATGAATGAAAATTTGAATAAATGAAATAAGCATAAGAAATTAAATTCAAGAATTTTCTAAAAGGTTAATCCTGATGGCTCAGACAGTAAAGAATCTGCCTGTATGCAGGAGACTTGGATTCGATTCCTGGGTAGGGAAGATCCCTTGGAGGAGGGCATAGCAACCCACTCCAATATTCTTGCCTGGAGAATCCCATGGACAGAGGAGCCTGGAAGGCTATAGACCACAGGGTTGCAAATAGCCAGACATAACTGAGGCAACTGAGCGTGAATGCACACAATCCAAATATTTATAGGACTGTGTCTAAATTATAAGAAATAGTAGGTGTTTAGACCTTAAGAGTTTGCAAGAAAAAAAATCAAGTGAAATACCTCCTCTGAATATAAATTTTTTTTTCTATATTATTCTGATAAATGAGTATGTCTTGGAGCTTTCACTGACAGATCTCCAAAGATCTCCCATTATGTTGGTCGGCTCTTTAACAAGACTGTATACTGATTTTCCACTTCCTTCGACAGTAGAGGACAAGGGGATTAAAGGCACCAAGCTGTTTTTCCAGTATTCCACTCAAGAGGATGGCTGCCAGCTGAGAGCATCCCAGGAGGAAGGGCGTGTGGGGTGGATCACTGGTGGTGAGGTCTGAGATGGGAGGAGAATGACAGTCTGGAGCCAGGTCTCCTGTGGCAGGGATCTGTGCCTTGAGGATTCCTCTGTGTTTGCTTGCTAGGTCACTTCAGTTGTGTCTAACTCTTTGGGACCCCATGGGCTGTAGTCCAGCAGGCTCCACTGTCCATGGGATTCTCCAGGCAAGAGTACTGGAGTGGGTTGCCATGCCTTCCTCCAGGGGATCTTCCCAACCCAGGGATCGGACCCACATGTCTTATGTCTGCTGCATTGGCAGGTGAGTTCTTTACCACCAGCTCCACCTGGGAAGGGATCCCTCTGGGGCTCAAGCAAAAAGAGCAAACACATGCTCCCCAAGAGATTCAGTTATAGGACCTCACCCACAGAGGGTACTAACTAGAGAAAGAGCAATGACCAAAAAGTAACCTCTTCTTTTCTTTCTTCTAGGACTGTCAAATGAGAGGAGTGTGTAAGGAGAAGGAGATGAAGGAGCCAAGTGGCAGACTGAATTTCTATCCTTCAAGCCCCTCACACTTGAGCCAAGTGATGGGTAAAAGATGAACTGAGTTTGCGGCTGATTTTTTTGCACTGAACTGGACTTTCAAAAACCACGAGTGGCCAGAAATTTGCCAAGGTTGCCATTACATGGTGGAAAAGGAGAATCTGACCTTACCAGGTTGGACACAATGACAGAGTGAAAAAATAAGAAGTGCTTCTATTTATATTTCACTGAGTTGCTACTGCTACTGCTTAGGCACTTCAGTCGTGTCCGACTCTGTGCGACCCCATAGATGGCAGCCCACCAGGCTGCCCCATCCCTGGGATTCTCCAGGCAAGAACACTGGAGTGGGCTGCCATTTCCTTCTCCAATGCAGGAAAGTGAAAAGTGAAAGGGAAGTCACTCAGTCGTGTCCGATCCTCAGCGACCCCATGGACCGCAGCCTTCCAGGCTACTCCGTCCATGGGATTTTCCAGGCAAGAGTACTGGAGTGGGTTGCCATTGCTTCTCAATAGTTAGTTTTACTCAAAAATGAACAACAGAACCCGTGTTTTTCTTTCACTTGCCTCAAAATCTAATAATCTAATATGAAGCAGAGAAATCAAGTACTTTAACATTAGTCTATAATAAAATTAAACTCTACCATTTTTTGTTAAGAAATGAACATGACAACAGCTTTTTAAGTAAATAAATTACATTGCAATTGATACATCAGAACTATAAAATTTGCAGCAAATTCATATCTATCACTTTCATGCAGGAAACATAAAGAGATGCAGGTTTGATCCCTGGGTTGGGAACATGGCAACCCACTCCAGTATTCTTGCCTGGAGAAATCCACGGACAGCAAGCCTGGCGGGCTACAGTCCATAGGGTCACAGAGTCTTAGAACACACACATGAATGAACGTTAGAGCATTCAAAACAGGGAATCTGTGGTAGGCAGCTGTTACCTCTGGTTCTTTTTTCTCCTACATTAATAAGCAAATCTACTCATTTTCTACATTTTCCTAAATAGCAAAAGAATCCTGAGGAAATACAGAAAGCAATATTTTAAGATTTTTGCTTCACTATAGGCATGAAAGATATAACAAATACACCTTCAGAAATGAATAAGATAAAGAAATTAACTTTTTTATGACACTGGATTCCAATAGGTGAAAGAAAATTCTGGATAACAAATTATTGGAACTAAAGAATCTTTTGTGTTCTGATATGCATTTATGAAATAACTCATAAAATCACTTCAGTAAATAAAAACTAAGTAATCAAAATTTTCTAAATATATTCTCCTGAAAAAAAAGTCAAAGGCTAATAAAAATAAATTCTGCTTTGACTTGTGAAATATTCCACCAAATTTCATCAAATTTTAGAATATACTAACCAATAAAAACATTTTAATAACTACAGAATTACATAATATTCACTAAATCATTTTTTAAGTGATCTATGTTTTACATTATATCTTGGAACAAATAAACAGAAAAAAATTTAAAGTCCCATTGTTCTGTTTCCCCAAATAACCATTTTAATAAAATACATCTTTCTTGCAATAATATTTACCTAAATTTAGCTTTTATAACATTGCTTGGGAACTTTACATTTTCTTAGTCCTAGTTTTGGCACCCCACTCCAGTACTCTTGCCTGGAAAATCCCATGGACGGAGGAGCATGGTAGGCTGCAGTCCATGGGGTCACTAAGAGTCAGGCACGACTGAGCGACTTCCCTTTTACTTTTCACTTTCCTGCATTGGAGAAGGTAATGGCAGCCCACTCCAGTGTTCTTGCCTGGAGAATCCCAGGGACGGGGGAGCCAGGTGGGCTGCCGTCTATGGGGTCGCGCAGAGTCGGACATGACTGAAGTGACTTAGCAGCAGCAGCAGTCCTAGTTTTAGTTTTGTTTTCTCGAGAGTAGGCTGTGCATATGAGAATGAAATTACTGGCACACATAACTTTGGCTGAATTATGGAGGGGACTTAGGAAAATATTGCTCTCTGTTACTACTTCCATACTAAAGAAAGAGCCACTATTACTCAGAATCTAAGGGCATTCACAATGATAAATACTAAAAACAAATTGAAGTACACACACAGGGACAAATATTACCAAGAGCCTCTCTTTTCTTTGGGCTGGAACACTTCAATGTAAGTTCTCCTGCTTACCAACTACATGACATTGAGCACATTTTTTGACCTCTCCATACTCCATTTCATTTGTAAAGTGGATGTAACAAACCTCTTGGGGTTGTTGTTACAGCTCAACTGAGTGAAAAAAAAGGAAACATCATTGCTTGATACACAGATTATGTATAAAAAACAGTGGTCTTCATGCTTCATAAGACTTCACAGGTAGGATTTCATCTTCATTTTATATCCAAGCACTGATCATGGTACCTATCAAAATATATATAAAATAACTTCTGGTTTCAGGTGTGGGTGTGTGTGTGTGCTCAGTTGGGTTCGACTCTTTGGGACCCCATGAACTGTAGCCCACCAGGCTCCTCTGTCAGGGAAATTCTCCAGGCAGCAATACTGGAGTGGGTTGCCAGTTTCTACTTTAGGGGATCTTCCATCCCAGGGATCGAACCCGTGTCTCCTACACTGGCAGGTAGGTTCTTTACTACTGCACTACCCCGGGGGTTTCACGTATGTCCATGTATTCCTGAGTCCTTTGGCAAATGTAAAGATTTAAAGCAAGCAGGGAGAAGCATCTGAGTGAATACGGGCAACGAGACTTACCTTATCCCAGAATGAACCAATATAGCAAGGCTATTTGTTGGGTTTTTAAAAAAACATATACAGGCCCCCAAAATCTTTTTACCAACTCAACAACACTTATATGCTCTAGGTGAGTTAGCCTTTGGCATCAAAGAGGTCACAGAATAGAATGGGATGAAAAATGTATAAAAAATTACCATACAATGGATGCAAGCAATGACAGAGACCTCGGAACAATACGGCCTCAAAGAAGAGAGAATGCCCCTCCTGAGTAGTAAGAAAGGTATCACAGACAAGGTGACTCTTGTCTTCGGTCCTGGAGGGTCCTGGAGAGGCCTCCACTGGGTTGACTGGTTTCCTGAGTTGCCAGGGCTTTGACCTTGACTCACAGTTGATGTCTGTGTCCCCGGCATCTAGTTTCAGTTGATCCTTTCTATTTAGCCTCTCTCCGGTCATGTTTCTTCTTTTCAGCTCCCAAACTTGACCTCTCCACCCTGAAATCTAAATATGATTCTTGACACCTGTATCTCAGGTTTCAACATCTGCTCTTGTGTCCTGTTCTGCCTCAGTCAAAGGCTGACTCACCTCTGCTCAGATTTTGATCATGAGAGTATCTGCGGACTAGGTTAGAATATTCTTCAGGAAATGGATTTGGGTCTCTTCCAGGGAAAGCAAGGCAAGCCCCAACACTTACTGAGAACACAGTTATCACTGCTACTACACAACTAACTCCCGAGACACAAATGATAATTCCAGAATTTGCCTGGAATTTAAAAACTCTCTTGTCTGAGCCTCCAAGCTTGGTCTTTAACAACCCATAAAGTACCCTCAACCTGTAGACCCTATGTAACACTGACTCCAGGGATCTGTGAAGCTCCAGTTGAAAGCTCCTCCATCTACTAATTTTTCTAGATTCTACATATGGGTGGTTTGGAATTGACACATATACACTATTGATACCATAATGGAGCCTGGTGGGTTACTGTCCACAGGGTCACAAGAAGTCGGACACGACTGAAGCAACTTCACACACATAAAACTGTTAAACAATGAGAATATACTCTATAACACAGGGAACTCTACTTAATGCATTGTGGTGACCTGAATGGTGAGGAAGTCCAAAAGGGAGGGGATATATATGTCTCTATGGCTGATTCATTTTGCTGTACAGCAGAAACTAACACAACGTTGTAAGGCAACCCTACTCCAATAAGAAGTAATTTTAAAAAACAGAGATATTATACCTAAAAAAAGAAAAAGAAAGTGCCTTAAAGTGCCAACCTGGCCTGCACAGGATGTAGAACCTTCCAGTCAGGTCTGATTCTGGAACAGGCCTGAGGTCTGGTCTCCTGCGGCCTCAGTCCAGCCACCCAACCACCCCCTGCCACCCCTCCACGGAGCTTCAGCTCTGACACCCAAGAGTTCCAGGAGGGAGAGACAGTCTGAAAGAAATAGACAAAGTTCCTAAATGCTCATTCTGTTCAGACGAAACCTGAGCTTTCAGTAACTTTAAAACATTTAAAAACTTTAAAAGATTTAAACTAAAAAACTTAAAAGATTTTTAAAAGCTTCCAATGACACAAAAATTATGATATGAACTTGCACAGATGGTAGAATTATCTTTCATATATTCAGTGTTACACATAAAAATATTAAGAATAAAATGAAGGAAGAAAGATGCAGAAAATGAACTTGAGAGATCTGGAAATCCTGTATGAATATTATTTCCAAGGATTAGAAGTTAGAGACATTTTGAGTCATGGCTGAAAATAAATTAATTGATTTGAATTGGGTCATGAATGGCAATGCTGCGTAGTACTGGCAAAGAAGAGAAAGAAAATAGAGTCAGGACCCCATAACGTTTGTTTCAATCCAATGAGAGCTGTCAGTACTTTTGGAGCTAAGAAAATTTTAATGTCCTGGGACTTCAATGTTAAGATAAACTTAGATCAAGAGAGAGAAAGAGGGAAGAAAAACAATGGTAGATTTTTAATTTAGGAAAGTTTTACATACAGCAATAATTTGAGGCTTTAGGATGATAAATAGGAGCATTGGAATTTTCTGGGTTCTCTAGCAGTGTCACCTTATATTAATTCCTCATGCTCTCCTATCATTAACTATTCTGTTTTATGCCTTCTTCTACTTCTCACAAATATACTCTGCATTCATTTTTCCCTTCAAGCTAATCAATCTGAATTACTACAATGTTAAGTAATTCACTCTGCACTTTGGTAGACTATCAATGTATGAAAAATCTCACTGTGCAGCAAGATGTACTTATTGTTGGAGTAGCATACATCCTGGTATGATGTCTAAATCAGCAATGCATTCAGCAGCACTTCTCAGGCAGAATTCTCAGTTTACTCAAACACATTCATGATTATTTCTTCATCTACTCTAAGGGAGTGTACGAATACAAATGAATTTGCCACTATCTTTGCAGGAAAAAAATAACACTGCTTTTTCTAAATCAGTAGGGGTTGACAACAAACTTCAGTGTCTCATCCTTTACAAAACACTATTTGAATATAACAGAGATGACCCCAAAGAGTCAGACATGACTGAAGCAATTTAGTATGAGCACCTATTACATTTACACTATAGCTACCCAAAACAGCAGATGAAAGACTTCCAAGAAATTCCTTTAATACAGAGACACCTCCTGAACTGCATGCTATGACAGTATTTTTGGACTGGGGAAACATCTATTCCGACTTCTTTTGGATGTTTTTATACTTACACCTTACATAGAACATGAGAAAGACCATCCAATCCTTGCATGATTAGAAGAGATCTTCTCTGAAGAGAATTCAGTGAGTGTGGTGAGATTTATGAAGTCTGCACATATTCTTGGATGTCTTCAAATGCTTGTATGTTTAATTGTTTCAACACCAAAATGGGTCATACTTCTCTCTATATACATTTTCAGGTTATCACTTTCTGCTATGACAGACTGAACTATATCACCAATGGATGTGACATCCCTTCTTCACTGGGAAAAAATTCTTCTTCTCCTTCCACCTCCACTTATTCCTCCTCTTTGTCATCCTCTTTACTTAACTAGGACAACCAACAGACTACTATGATATCGTATTTTTTAGGGAAAATAACCATTGCTCAAAAACCTGAGTTAAATGACTGAATGAGAATGAATTCAGAAAGTGGATAATGGCATCATACATCATCACACTCCTTGCTATTTCTGGCTACCACAGTCCCTGAGGGTCTCTTGATCACTTGCACTTTTTGCCCATGAAGAATAAATGTATCCACTGAAAGCTGCTTTGGGAAAGAGGCAGAGAAAGTTGCTCTGCTCAGAAAGATCATTTGCCCAGGTTTCCTTCTTAGTGGGGAAAGTGAAGATGACTTTCCAGCTGGTGAAAGGGAGGGATCTTGGTGAAATATGGGCATTAGGACAGGTGGCATAGGAGGCAGACAGACAGCCCTGTGCCCCAGGTCTGGGGAGAGAGGCAGGCACAAAGGCGGATAGAACACTGACAAATGTCCATGAAAGCACCATTGGTGGTAGTAAGCCTGGAACCAACAGTATCATGTAAAAATCTCAAGATTCAGGTTGCCAAATCATGTTAATTTTTCCCCCAAAGAGATCAGTTCTTTGAAATGTGTGTGCTAACTCCAACCATGATTACAAATAAAGCTATTTTCACTGAAAGGCACAGGGGTTAAAAGCAAAGGTTTTGGAAGCAACAGACCTGGGTTTCGATCTTCACTCTGCCACTTTCTAGGTGTGACTTGAAGGAAAATAAAAGATGAATAAGAAGGGGCACAACAGTAATGTCTATCATAGCGCTATAATGGTTACATGAGAACACAAAGTGTTTGGTATCACAAATGTCTCAACAAACAGTTAAAATCTGGGAGTCACCCAGGCAGAGAATATGCTTCCCAGGTGGCTCAGTGGGTAAAGAATCTGCCTGCAATGCAGGAGACACAGGCGACGTGGGTTCTATCCCTGAGGGAGGAAGATCCCCTTGAGGAGGGCATGGAAACTCACTCCGGTATTCTTGCCTGGAGAATCCCATGGACAAAGGACCTGGCCAGCTACAATCCATAGCAAAGAGTCAGACATGATGGGAGCAACTGAGGACACAGGCAGGAACATGCAAAGGTAAAGAAGCTGCCTGCCAATGCAGGAGATGCAAGAGACTTGGGTTTGATCCCTGGGTTGGGAAGATTCCCTGGAGTAGGAAATGGCGACTCACTCCAGTGTTCCTGCCTGGAAAATCCCATGGACAGAGGAGCCTGGTGGGCTACAGGCCATGGGCTCGCAAAGAGCTGGATACAACTGCACACACTAGGCAAATAGTGCAGCCAGAAAAAAGAAGCATCCAAAGAAATGAGTCTTGAAGACTCCAATATTTAAAGGTTCGGACACAAAAAGAAACCATCAAAAGTGTTTGAGGTTGCCAGTGAAGTAGGTAATCAGTGAGCTATGAAGGTGTGGGGCTCTAGAAGTCAAGTGACCAAAGCGTTGCCAGAAAAACAAAGTGATACCTGTCAATAGCTGCTTGAAGATCAACAAAATGAGGACCAGGGACCTTGACTATTGGGGATACCCATGTTGAGGACACTGACGTAATTGATAAGGACAGTTTTCTGAGTCGTGGATAAGGAATCCTGTTTAAAGCGGTTCGGCAGTAAATGGGAGGGGAACAAAGAGAGAAGGAAATACTTTACAAAAGTTTAACTGGAAGGAAGAAATGGAGCAGAAATCTTTTTTTAATGTTAGAGCTAATAGCATGTTAAGAAACAGCCATTATTTTAAACACATTTACTGATTAATCTGTATTGTCATATGTTAAGCTAACAATGTGAAAGAAAAAATAAATTATTTAATTATGAATGTATATAATGCCCTTCCCCCCACCCTCGCCCCACAAATTCTGCTGCTAAAAATGTGACCGTTAGCTGTAAGCATCTGTGCAGAGACTTGTTTCTGGATGGAAGTTCTTCCAAAACACTCAAAGAACTCTCATCTACATTTTCTAATATCATGTTGCCCTTCTGCTTTTGCACAGAAGATAATTTGTCATCAAAAGCTTCCAACGTCACAGTAAGCTTTTCCAAAAACACAGACCACTCATAACCTTAAGACTAGCATTGCTTCCAATGAACCATAACATTATTGGCTGAATTTTGTGTGAGGATTCTCATACAGAACTTTTAACTCAGGCCTCATTTTAAATAATCAAAATAATTAAAACATCTTTAAACAACAGGATGGAAATCTCAAAATTCATGTTAAATCCACACAATTCCTGTGCTCAGAATTTTAAAACTTCAATAAANTGGAAATCTCAAAATTCATGTTAAATCCACACAATTCCTGTGCTCAGAATTTTAAAACTTCAATAAATTAATTCACTCCTTATGTAATTGTGTTTTAAAATCTTTCCCAAAGGAATCTCATAGGAGCCTTAGTCATTACTTGCAGCTATTTGTCAGTTCTTCATCAGATCAAATATTGCTGTTTCCAGCTATTATATAGTAATACCTTTTTAAACTTTTAATAACCTAGTTAATATTCTATCAAGCATCACTATTTATTTAAATAAGCACTCTTTTTTAATGTCTTTTAATTAAACATCTGAAGATTGTAATTATTTTCCTCAGACATTCTGTTTTCTCTTAATTTTATATTTCTTCATTTTTAATGACTACATTTTATCCTGGACATAGTAAAACATAAACTTTAAAATAACTTCTTAAATCACAGTTATTCAATATTACTGCAATTCACCCTAAGTTGAAACTAATGGCTATTTTTCAGTACAAGTGATTATATATTTCAGTGGATCCTCTGTCCTACTCTAACCAGGATAAGTTTTCCTGAATTAGATTTTATCCTTGTTGTTCGCAGAATTGGAAAGTTAAAAAATTTCTATGTGCAAATAGTTTCTACGGGGCTGTTAAGTCTCATAAGTGCTTAAACCATTTTTACTGAACAGAACACTAACTTCTGTAGTATTTCACTAAACTACCCCATCTCAATAGATTTTTGTTTTTAGCAATCTATTTGTTTCCATAATCTCTTTGTGTTTTGCATGTCTTCTTCTCCAGCTATGTTGCAAACAAGGTCAGGAGCCCAGAGAAAAGATACTCTGATTCTTGTCACAAAACATAGTTTTACAACGTCCCTCACAGCCCCTCAGGCGTGGCAAGGCATAATTTTGCTGTTTTTAGAGACTTTCAGGTATGAAGAACACTGGCTTTTTCTTTTCCAAGAAAAACAGCTTTAAGTCTACGAGTCAAAAACTTAGGCTGCTCAAAAAATATTTTAAAGCTTTGGGTCCAAGATAAAAGGCTGACAATACAGCTATTGACAGCAACAGGTAACCAGGGGCTGTAAAATATAGTGTTTTCTCCAGGCCTGAATCAAACAGGATCTCACATATCTCAGATCTTATTCTTGGTTTTAAAAAAAAAAGGATAAAAAGAACTGAGAGGAATGCTTTTGGTTGGCACTGGCTGGGATGTTGGAGGGATGAGGAGGTGTTAACAAGAGGGATCCGGTATCTTTTTGTTTCGTGAAAACCCTGGCTTGACAGGAAATACAGGGAAAACTTAGCCACAGAAATGCTGCATCCGCTGTGCAGGCCAAAAAGTAGATTCTCCCACCGCTCCTTAGAATAAAGAAACTTATAGTTCTCTTTCTCTCCTGTTTCTGGCCAGTCATCTTTCTTCCCTTCTTTTGCATTCACTATTGTACTCTATTCCAATCACTTAATTTTCCTTCTTAAAAGTCTGAATGCCAAGAGGAAAAAGCCCTTAGGAAGTCGTCCACGATGGTTTGCCAATTCAGTCCAAAATCTATATAGACTCTTGGACCTATTAAAGTGAGAATGTGATTTGATTGACCTATTTTTGGTTTGTTTTTGTTTTTAAATAAGAGGGATTGAGTGAATTTGAGGGTGAACTGAATTCTAATTCCTAATGCTAGGAATGTAATCCCAAGTTTTTTACCCTGCCGAGGAGGGCGCTGAATGAATTGAGGTGGTGGCGATACTTTCATTTGACTAGAGAGATTCTGTTATATTTTCTGTTTTTAGAGTGACTGCTTTGGAAAGAATTTCACTCATTGACTTATGCCACAAGTATTAACTGAGCACCTACTATACGGGCCAGGGGTCTCTAGAGTCTTGATATCAGGCTCCTTCAAGTGAGAGAGCTTTAAAAACAACTGAAATACAATGGGAGTGATGTGTACCCCCTCTCTGCCCAAGAAGAGGGATATGTCAGAGAAGGCTTCAGAGTGGAGGTGAAAAATAACCAGGGATGCCGACAGGCACAAGCCACCAAAGAAAAAGGAAAACCCTGAGCCAAAATGAAGGCTTACAGGTGAGAAAGTTCAGGACAATTTGGACAGGTAGCCTGAGTTCAAGTCTTGAAGCAGCTTGTCCTCCTAAGGACACCGTATGACATCAAGAGTTACATGAACCCAAGGGTCTTTCCCCAAAGTGAGTAGGAACAATACAAACAACACAAAATCTGTTCTATTATTTTCTCAATGGTTTCCAGGGATGGAAACCTTCATTCCTATATTGTGTTTCATTACTGAGGTTAGATGCAGGAGAATTTCTTCCTGAGAATTACAGAAACACAGTACTAAGAGGAAATTCTTTCTCCTGTGATGCAAGTTCCTAAACTTGCAAAAGGCCTTTTTAACACTAGCCTTCAACAAGCAATGATTTATGTCATGTAAGTAATGACTGCAGTGTGTTTATTGAACTGTATGCATTTTGGTGAGTATTTACTAAATTAATAAGAGATGTGTTTGTTGCTATTTTCATGGCCCATGTATGTGTGCATTTATGTGTGTGTAAGCATGCATGCCTGAGAGAGAGATTTAATATGGTGGAACTTTCCAGATGTGTTTTGATCAACCAGTATACGTGTCTGGAATTTACAGGTGGTGCTGCAAGAACATAGGCAATATGCAAAAACTTTTCATTCTTTGTTATTGAGTATGGTATAAGAATCTTAAGAAGTTCAATCAGAGGCAACTTAAACGGCAGACTACAAATCCTAAGTGGGATGATAAGAACATATTTTCTCACTGGCATACTAGAATGTAGCAGAATGCAATAAACAAGCATAATTACTTTCACACAAAAAGTCTATATCAATCTTTTCTTGATGACCTACTTTCAGTGAGTTTTCTCCAGCAATGCAATCACCCAAACAAATCTTCAGCAGACTGTGTATGACAGTCTCAAAGCCTCATGTTTTAAAAAGTCAGCACTCCCCATGTATTGAAAAGGGAAAACTCACTATGTGGAAGTACACATTCTCTGCCAGTATTCAGAAAAGACCCAACCCCTCTCCCAGTAAAAGGGTTTATATGCCATTATCATTAGTAGTGAGATTATTTGGCTAAACATTTTATCTTCACTTGCTTGAAGCCATTGTGTTGAATATAACTTAATCTCTCATCATGTTTGTAAAAACTAACAGTTATTTTATTTTTTCAAATAGATGTTGTAAAATTTTAATATGTGAAGGAGAAGGGGGAGGAAAGGGGGAGAAGAGGAGAAAACAGCCACCTTGAAAAGTTCCTGCCAAGTATAGAACCGGAGTACTTTCATACGGATGTTTAGTCGTTTTGGAGGGGGATGGAGGGGGTTGGGGTAAAATTCTGAATAAACTATTGAGGAACAAAGAAGCATCTTGTGTGTTCTCTTCCGCCAAGAATACTAAATGACTAAAATGTAATGAAAAGTTAGGAAGAAAATAAATTGGAATCACAGGCAAGAGAGAAGCATTACGGGATATTCTCTTGCAGGATGGATGATGCCCAGGTTGTACTGTTTCATAAAGGATTTCAGGACAACATGCACTAGCCATACTGGCTAATTAAAAATGACTTCATTCTTTGTGCTTCTTTCCAGGAATCCATTTAGCAGACAGCACTGCTATCTATGTCCAAAATTCTTGTCCCATTCTGATAGACTTTTAACTAAGAATCATATGCATATCAATTCATTCTTTGAATTGTAGCACCAAGTGTTTACCTTTGTCACAGAACAGCAGCTGCCACTACCAAACAGTTAACCTCAAATCAAAACAGACTTAACTATGTAAATTATGTGACATTTTCTTAGCAGTAAGTAATGTTGAAGAGAACATACAAGAGTGTTTTAACCTGCACATTTTGCCTATATATTTTGCTACTTATTTCGAATGTGGTAGGGTAGAATATTGAAGGGGACACAAAAAAAGCTTAAAATTACTGAATGAAACAGTAAATGCTCCATGTTCAAAAAAGAGGAACTGCTGCTCATATGCTCACAGAGACATTTTTAAAATGAATTCACATCTTTATTTTGTATTTTTAAATGACTTTCACAGACTTAAACTCTGATTCATACAATCGAACATGTATTTCATTATTCTCTATTCTAATATGCTCCCACTAGTTTACGTTTTATATCTGGAATCAGATTAACTCCTCAAAGAGAAAAACTACTGAAGTCAAGCACAGCGATAAGCACACAGTGGTTGTTCAGCGAGGTTGGTGAAATGAGTTCCACTGATCACAACCGGACTCAATCCCTTTGGAGAACAGCACTGTATTCAGGTCACAGGAAAAGACAGACCTTCTTCCTCTCCTTTCTTTACACACGAGGAAGGAAAAGTCAGGCTTAAAATATCCTGGATAATTCCTTTCATTATATTTAATGATTTTTTCCAAAGATGTAATCTTTGAATGCTTAATAAGTCAGTATCAGTTTTGAGAAGCAAGAAAACATGCATGTGTGTGTGTGTGTGTGTGTATAGTATATATCCATATTTATTTATCATGTATATATGCATATCTACACAATATATGGCTTCCCAGGTGGTGCAGTGGCAAAGAATCCACCTGCCAATGCCAGAGACACAAGATACCTGGGTTTGATCCCTGGGTAGGGAAGATCCCCTGGAGTAGGAAGTGGCGACTCACTCCAGTATTCCTGCCCGGAAAACTCCATGGACAGAGGAGCCTGGTGGGCTACAGTCCATGCGGTCACAAAGAGTCAGGCATGACTGAGCAACTGAGTGTGCACACATAATATATAATATATGCATATTTACTTATAAATATATTTACTATACTAAAGTATTATATACATATATATACTAAATGTCATTTCCCCACTCTGAAAGCCAAGGAAACTTGACCATACCCAAATATTACTCATGAATTCATTAAGCCATACATCTTAAATACAAAAGGCTTGCACTCAACTCATACAACATAATATACCTGCTTTTTTTCATTACACATGGAAAATATTCTTACATTTCTACCCTTGATAGTTGCCATTTTATCCTTTTCTGAAACTTCATGATTCATTAATTTACCACTTCATGCATTCTTAACACATCTTAAGAGATATACAATAGATAAAATCCTATTGCATCTTTCATGATTTGAAAGAAAAAAATTGCTAAAATCAACTTTAAAACAAATTCTAGGAAGACTATTTTCTGGATCATTTTTCCACTGCACTGTTTTTATGTAAAACACAAGGTGCCAGCAATATACAAAGATATTAGCTTATGTGATAGGAATATGATAGCCTTCAAGTAATCTGAAA